>BPTQ01000003.1:58900342-59105600 GCA_019973895.1 Chrysanthemum seticuspe
GTAGTCCAAGAAAGTAAGTAAGTTCCCCCATCATGCTCATTTCAAACTTCTTTGTCATTAGTTTTTCAAACTGTTTGCAAAGTTTGTAGTTTGTTGAGCCAAAGATGATATCATCAACATACACTTGGACTAGTATCACATCCTGTTGGGTTCTATAGACAAACAGTGTGTTGTCTATCTTTCCTCTGACAAACTTGTTTTGTATCAGGAAGGCTGAGAGAGTTTCATACCATGCCCTGGGAGCTTGTTTAAGTCCATAAAGGGCTTTGTCAAGCTTGCAGACATAGTCAGGGAATTCACTACTCTCAAAGCCTGGAGGTTGCTGAACATACACATCTTCCTTGAGATCACCATTTAGGAATGCACTTTTAACATCCATTTGGTAGACCCTGAAGTTCATGTATGTTGCATATGCAAGGAAGATCCTGATGGCTTCCATTCTTGCAACAGGAGCAAATGTCTCATCATAGTCAATGCCTTCTTGTTGACTGTAACCTTTGGCTACAAGTCTGGCTTTGTTTTTAATGACAGTGCCGTTTTCATCAGTTTTGTTTCTGAAAACCCACTTCATTCCTATGACTACTACATCCTGAGGACATTTGATCAAGGTCATGACCTTGTTTTTATCAAACTGTTGCAATTCTTCTTGCATAGCCTGAACCCAGCTTGGGTATTTTAGAGCTTCAGTGACACTTTTGGGTTCTATGTCTGATAGGTAATCAGCATATAGACATTAATTGGCTGAAGCTGCAGTTAGACTAGCAGCCATGCTTCTAGTGAGCATGCCCTCAGTGGGTTCACCAATGATGTTTACAAGCTCAATGTCCTGAGATCTTGTCCACTTACTTTGTGGTCTGGGATCTGAGCTTGAAGATGTCACTGGGAGTTCAGATGTGAGTTCAGGTGCAAGGGCCACAGAATCATATAGAACATCTGTAGAGATGTTTTGATCAGGTTGAGGATCATGAGTTACAGGTTCCTGATCATTTGGATCATTGTTACTTATCCCAGCAGGGACAGACTGATTTTCAATGAACTCATTGATGATTGGTTGGGGTAGGTTGTGAGGTAAGACATAATATGAGATGTCAGCATCAGCTTGATATGAGGAATTGAGTTCAGTGTTGTACTCATCAGGAGGATATCTTGATGAGTCATCAATTCCTATTTCCTCCACTAAGGTGTTGGTGAACCTGATGCTTTCAGCACTTTCATCAAAGGTGACATGAAAGGTTTCCTCAACTTGTTGTCTCCTTGTGTTAAAAACCCTGAAGGCTTTGGAGATCAGTGAATAGCCTAAAAAGTATCCATCATCAGCTTTTGCATCAAACTTGCCTAGATGATCCTTGTGGTTGTGAATGAACACAGGACATCCAAACACATGAAAATAGCTGATGTCAGGAAGTCTACCTTTGAAGATCTCATATGGGGTTTTATTATGTCTTTTGACAATGATTGACCTGTTTTGAGTGTAACAGGCAGTTTTGACTGCTTCAGTCCAGAAATGCTTTGAGAGGGCTGATCCATTTAACATGGTTCTAGCAGCTTCAATGAGAGTTCTGTTTTTCCTTTCAGCAACCCCATTTTGTTCAGGGGTATATGGAGAAGAGAAATTTTGAGAAATTCCTTTTTCATCACAGAAGCTCTCAAGCTCTTGATTTCTGAACTCAGTACCATTGTCAGTTCTGATTTGTTTAACAGTGATGTCATTCTGGTTTTCAATCTTCCTGATGAATGACATTATTGTATCAGCTGCCTGACTCTTTTTGGAAAGAAAGTATACCCAAGTGTATCTAGAGAACTCATCAACAATGACAAGTGTATACTTCTCATGCTGGATTGACCTGGGACTGACAGGTCCAAAGAGATCCATATGCAGGAGGTGAAGGCAGCTTTTGATGGAGAAATTTTGTTTGGTTTTGAATGATGCTCTGTGGTGTTTACCCTTTTCACAGGCAGAGCATGGTTTGTCTTTTGCAAAAACCAGTGATGGTAAGCCAAGGACCTTGTTTTGTTTTGCCAAGTTGTTGAGGTTTTTGAAGTTTAAGTGTGAAAGTCTCTTATGCCACAGCCAATTGATAGTTTCAGTGGCTTTAGCAAAGAGACACGTTCCATCTTGGGAGAGAGTTGACATGTCAAGCACATAAACATCATCTCTCCTAGGAGCTATCAACACAACTTCCTTGTTGGCATTGAAAATGGTACCTTGTTTATCATTGAATTGTACAATGTATTTAGCATCACATAGTTGACTGACACTGATGAGATTGTATTTGAGACCGTTGACATAGGCTATTCTAGAGAAAACTATTCCATTGCAGTTTACTGAACCATAACCTTCAGTGGGACATGATGAGTTATCACCAAATACTACCTTGGGCCCTGGTTCCTTTACATACTTGTGCAGATATTCCTTCACACCAGTCATGCTTCTTGAGCATCCACTGTCTAGATGCCAAATAGGCTCCCTGGCATGTCTCTGCACAAGTAGTAAACTGAATTAGTTTCTCTTCGTGACCCACTTACTAGTGGGCTTGGATCTCAAGGTCTCTTTGAAATTTGCAATCGACTCATGGTCAGTAGTTGTGTGCATGGTGCTACCACAGGTTTTGCATTTAGTGGCTGAGGATGACTCAGTGACTCTGGGTTGTTTGGAATTTCTCCTTGCATGAATGACACTGTCATGTTGGGATGTCTCATGAGCTGGATTACCGCATATATCACAACATGTATTCATGAGACAATCATCCTGATGATGATCATTAAACCCACAGTGAGGGCACAGAGGAAAAGGTTTTGCTCTATTCTTAGGAGCAGCTTTGGAGGATGAAGCATACTGATGACCAACTTTGGTATAGTTTGCTTAACTGACATACTGTAGATGGTCTGCAGTCCCGTGATCATCCTTTTTGCAGATCATGCAAAAAAGGATTCTATAGCAGTTGTCAGTGGTATGGCTGGTGTAATGACACAGCTCACACTTTTGTTTGTTTTTAGAGGCTGACTTAGACTTTGAGGAACTGGAGGAAGCTGACTTTGTCTCCTTGATTGGTTCAGGGACTTTTTCAATGGATTCCATTTTTTCAGTAAGCTTCCTCATAAGTTCAGTTAGTTGCTGGATTTGGTCAGCTTCAGTGGGGACAGAGGATGTTGAAGTCTCAGTAGGAGTAGACTCTTGTTGGATTAGTTTTGCTTGTCTTTGTAGGATGGTTCTACCAAGTCCAGACCTTTCTTTTGGTGAATGAGGATTGAATTGTAGTGGAGTAAGTTCAGAGCTTGGAGCAGCACCCTGAAGAGGTTTCAGTGGTGGAAGCGGTGCTTGAGATTCTGCTTCAGACTCAGAGATATGTTCAGTACAACTGGGCACATCAGGGAGTCCAAGCATGCTCTTTAGAGCTTGACTTTCAGGCTCTAGAATCCTTCCAGAATCGAATTTTGGAAGCTTACTCTCAGGATTAACTCGTTCAATCCAATCACTGGAATTGGAATCAGCCAACATATTTGTAATCATGCCACCAGACACAAATGGCTTAGGAGGCTGGTCTTTGTTGAGAGAGTCAGGGAGATGATCTTCACCTATGACTCTCTTCTTGCTACTGGGGGCTCCCACAGCATCAAAGACCCTGGGATTCTTAGCAGTCCAACTATTAAGAATATCATTTGCCTTTTTAAGTTCATCTTGAAGATTCTGATTTCTTTTAACTAGTTCAGTGTTTTGAATTTGCAAAGTGACAGCCTCAAGCTTAGCTTGTTTTAAAATAAGCAATTCATCCCTACACTTATTCAATTCAAAACTTAACTTGTTGTACTTAGAAAAAAGATTCAGTCTTTGCTCTTCTACAAACTTAAGGTCAACATTTAGATAATTCATATAAGACTGCTAATCAGAGTCATCATCCATAGAAAGTAAAGTGTTTACCTTCTTCATTGTGATGTTGACCCATTCCCCGTTCCTAGCATGATTCTTCCCAACAGCTAGCTTGTCTTCTTCTGAGAGAGCCATTAGAGCACTGACATGTACCATTTCATCATCCGATGAGATTGGCTCTTCATCCCAGTCAAAGGTTTCAGCAACTAGGCCTTTGTTCTTACCCTGCACAGATTGAACATTTTTTGTTGTTTCTGAGGGACTGGCCTCAAGCAATGCAAGCTTAGCTTTTGCTTTCTTATACTTAGCTTCATAATCAATGGTTTTGTTAAGATCAGATTTGTTTTGAACATTTTGATGAGACTGATAGATTTTTGGTTGAAATTTGCTAAAGCCTGAAGACTGATTAGATCCTGATGGTTTGTAAGAGGGTTCAGAAGTTGTTTTTGAAAAACAGTCTTTTGCAAAATGGCCTCTTTTATGACACTTATAGCATTCAGTGTCTTCAGTTGCTTTAGCAGTTGAAAAACCTTTGTTTCTTTTTATAAACCTTCGAGAGTTAGCGAGGAGTGCCCTTTCCTGAAATTCAGCATTCAGGTCATTTAGGTACTCCTCACTTGATCTCTCATCAGGCTCATCATCTGAGTTTTCTTGGAAATCTTGAACTACATTGTTAGAAAAGAAAGCAGTTGATATTGGTGATGAGGTAGTGGTTAGGGACTTCTTGACTTCCTGAGACTTCTTTATGTCAGGGTATCGTCTGTTGATGAGGTTTTCCTCATAGAAAAATTTCCCATAAATTTCAGGAAGCTCAAGATTTTGGATATGATTAGCATTTCTAAGTCCCTGAGAGAAATTCAACCACTTCTCAGGGAGACTGTTTACAAAACCAACATTGATTTCATGCTTGGACAACTTAACACCATCATTTGAGAGTTCATTTAAAAGAGTTTTGTATCTGGTGTAAGTTTGAGAGAGAGTTTCTGAGTCCTTAGCCCTGAAGGTGTTATACTCGAGTTTCAGGTCCATTATCCTGTTTTCCTTGATATCAGATGGTCCTTCATGACTATGAACTAGGTCATCCCAGGTTTGCTTAGAAGTACTACAACTTATAACAGACTCCATAATATCGTCAGGAAGACAAGATATTATGATACTTTTGAGTCTTTGGTCCTAGTTGACCACTCTCCTTTCATCCTGGGTCCACTGAGCTTCAGGTTTGGGCAACCCTTCAGCAGTCTTTGGGACAAATGGACCTTCATTTATACACTTGATATAATAAGGTTCCATCCCAATTAAATAGCAAAGCATTCGCTTTTTCCATTTGTTGAATTTGCCAACTTCGAGTCTAGGGGCAACAGCTGAATAAGCTCCACCCTTTTTATCGACTAGTTGGGGTACATCAATTTCAGCCATATAGGATCCTAATTTAAAAACTTTTAGAGCGGCCTAAAAACGAGTTTTATAATTACCCTTGCTCTGATACCACTTGTTGTTCCCCGTTCACTATCGTTTAAAACAGTTTAAGTTTATAAAACAAGTTAATAGTGAACTATGACTGAAATTAACATAAGGAAAACACACTAAGTAATTTTCAACATCATATTCTTATTAGAAATAAATCAACAAAGAATACGTTACCCAAGTACTTGCGGAATAGTACTTGGGATTGAAATGACAAAGTTGGGTGATTCCTCTCTAAGCTCAGGCTAAGTCTGAGCACAACTCTTAGAGCTCACTGAGCTATCTCAGGAACTAAGTTGTATTTGGAGGAGTGAAAAGATGGCTTGCGTGTATGTGTGTTTTTACAATTCACAAGCTTAACCTTTTCACTCCATCTCTTATGCTATTTATACATGTATGATATTTGACTCTTTCCTAAGTGACAAACTGACATCATACAGAAGACCAATACTGATGTATTTTGTCTCTGTTTACAAAGACTATTCTAGGTAAGAGACAAGACTACTTTCCTAAATTCAGTGATGACACTGAGCCGGATCTTTTTCCATTCAGGGAAAGTTGACTTTGGTTGATAAGGACTTCGTCTTATCTGATTCAACCTTTCCCGCCTTGTCCCGCTCTTTCTTCAGTCTTTACATCCTTCAGTTTTCTACTTCAGTTTGTCTTCAGTGTAAGAAGTTGGAGGGAATCTTAGGGATTCAGTGAGTTATTGTCATCACTCACTGAATCCATCATCTTCTTCTTGACTCAGTCTTCACCCTTTAAGTTTCGCCTTACTGAGTGGAGAGACTTCTTTTTTGCCTCTTACTGAGTATCCTGAAGACGACTCACTGAGAGACTATGCACTCAGTGACCTGTTTGTGTTAACGGATTAAATACTTGGGCTATTTTCTATTCAAATCCTAGATAAAGGGGTTTGGGTATTTACTGAACCCAACAGTTTATTAAAAAAAAATCCAAAAGGCGCATATGTTGATTCTCGAGGCAATCTTACGATTTAATAATATTTTTTGAACATTGTATTTTAGTATGCATTTTTAAACTCTATTGATTTAACAATATCGTTTTCAGATGACTTTTATGGGCTAGCCGAACCGGTGGTGACTCCGGTTCCCGCTTGAACCCGTTGTCCCGGTCCGTTTTTTGAAACCATATGTACCATGAACTTGTTTATATATAAATTGCATGAAGATTTGTGTGTTTTATTAGTTTGTACAATATGTATAATAACAAGTATTTTTCATATTAGGGGTGCTTTAAAAATAACATTTATTAGGTATTTATTGTTATGGACGTTTTTTTCCTTATATTAAATTACTTTGTATTTTTTTTTTATTAAAATATGTCTAAAAAAAGTGCTTTAAAGTGTTGCAACAAATGCTATTATAGATGTACTTATTAAAATTTGTCATTATTAGCAAGTATTAAATCTTAATTTTTTAAGCCTTCCTTTTTAGGAATGTCTCAAATGATTTATAATGTAGTATAGATTAACAACACTAAATATCTAGTAACGTGTCCGCATGTCCGTTATGAACAAATAATCAGTATATCAAATAGATTTCAGATTTATGTTTTATAAGCTTAATTATATTGTACATTATGGTTAAATAGTTGTATTTTTTAGTGAATGGTGTTTTTAATAATGTCTTAATTGCATTAGATTAGTAGTGTTTTTTTGTTTTATTTATACTTTAAATACTTGTAAATATTGCTTATAAGATACTATTTGCTTAAAATTATATTTTTTGTAGTCTTAAAATAATTAATATAAGAGAGGGTCATACACCATTATAAGGTAGTATAAATATAAATATAATTTAGTGACAGAATATTATATTTAAATGGCTGAAAATTATAGTAATGCTACTTTTGTTAAACTGTGTGATTTTTGTCTCTTGATAATAATTTTAAAACGGAGAGAGTAGAATGTTAGTTTGATTTTAGTAACCAAAAATGATCTTATCATCCTATTTGTTATGCCTAATTATCTGCTAGTCATAGATTAAAAAAGAGTATGTAATTTAAATATTCTGAACCATTGATAACGAACCAAATCAACTCCGATCCTTTTCCCTATAACTCTATAAGTATGATGTTTCCGATAATTTGTAAATTTGTGAACTCTAACCACCGTCCCTAAAGTCGCAATTAGTAAGATATTAATTAAAAAATAACACGTTTCGCCATTTTCCAAGTCCCTTCCTACTTTCTACGGGAATCCTTACCAATAAAAATCATTTGCGTATCGTTCATTTACAAATATTAACCTTCAACTATCTCAGAAAGTCAACTTTACCCCTTTTATGAAATTTCAAATGTATAAATACCTACATATATAGACCAGACGACTACAAACAATACCCAGCACCATCTTCCTCCTACAACAATCTTGATCAAAAGAACGTTTAATAAATGGGTCATATGAGTTACAATCGAGTTGGCCGAAAATATTATCCAACGAGAGGTTTTCGGATATATCCCAAGAGATTATACGTTGTTCAACGTTTACGTGCAAAGTTTCTTAACTTTTTTAAGATGCTTATGGGCTCCTTGAGGTCGTCTTCATACGAGAAGAGTACAACGAAGAGTTACGCGAAACCGAGCCAAAGAAGATTGGTAGCAAAGGAGAACGCTTATCGTCTACGATCATTTGGGAGGTCGAATTCTTTTTACTCAGAAGCTATTGAAGATTGTTTGGAGTTTATTAAACGTTCATCGGTTTCTTTGGATGATAAACCTGAATTATAGGTTAATATACGCGAGGTTGATCAATGACATGCGTTTTTTTTCTTATTCTTTCGCAATTTACTGACCTTATTTTTCTAATGAACGAAGTTTTGATCTCATCTTGCATCTCTTGGTTTCGAATTTTCGTCCAAAGTAGATTAGTATTTAAGTTTATATGTACATATGTGTATTTGTATATTTGTTAGGCCATCAATATAAACACTTCGATATATTTGGCTTGATTTTGTTTGGTATTTTCTTGATGTAGAAGGTGAACCATCACTACTTGTTTTGAAAAGTTTAATTGAAAAATGGTCAATTTTTATGTGGTGGCACAATGGGGCTTGGACTATTCTATACAAAGAATTAAAGTAAATATTAATATAAAATAATAATACTATACTAGCTAGCTGTTGGTACCATGACCCAAATTAAAGTTTAACCACATGTCACGTCAGCGCCACATTAACTTTAACATTTCATCTTAACTCACAAAAAAAACACCCTTTATCATAACATCACAAGGTTAAACCTTAACTCACATATTTTCAAATTCAACCTCTAAACTAAAACAAACACTTCATTTATTAAAAAAACATATTATTAATTTGAAAACATATTACAAAAAAAAAAAAAAAAAAAAAAAAAAAAAAAAAAAAAAAAAAAAAAAAGTTACAACGAAATAAAAAAAAGACACTGCAAATTAAACGTTACAACATAAAGGAAATGACGAAAATACAATCTACTGACGAGGTTGCAAGTTATATTTTTTGATGATTCGGTCTTTTTCGTCATTGATCCAAGCCACGACATTTGGATCTTTGCCGTCAGTGTCAATCATCAAAAACTTCATCTCTTCCAACTTTGTTACTGTTTCATCTTTGACTTGCTGGCCCCGATACGCCGCTTGGGCGGTTTCACGTTTGATACGATACTTGTTTGTCATAGTTTCGGTGAATTGACTTGACGAGCTCGTTCCTCCGGTGCTCGCTCCCCCAGTACTTGTCATGCTCTCGGATCTTGCTTTCTTGGAAGCACGTTTTTTTCCATGGGGCGTGGTTGTTCATCATGACCAAACAAAGCCTCGTTTGTTTGGCTTGGGACATCGCCGGTTAAATCAACCGGATCCGGCGAGTCCCATTTCTTATGATGACGCAAAATCTCCCAAGCATCTTCGAGAGCAAACAGCGCGGATTTGTGCTCGTCACGATACATTTGCTTCGCCCGTTTCATGACATCCATCTCATTTTTCCCACTTCTCTGTTCCTGTTGGGCACGTTTGAAAAAACCGTTGAACTTTGTGCAATCGCGGTTAAACGTTTTCTACTTGCTTGTTATCATATCCTTGTTGCGTCGTTGAAAATTGAGTCTATTAAACTCATTTCTGACCCATTGCCAAAACGTATCACGATCTTGTGCACGTCCGACTATCGGATCCTCCGTAA
Organism: Chrysanthemum seticuspe; assembly: GCA_019973895.1. Taxonomy (NCBI): domain Eukaryota; kingdom Viridiplantae; phylum Streptophyta; class Magnoliopsida; order Asterales; family Asteraceae; genus Chrysanthemum; species Chrysanthemum seticuspe. The sequence continues at coordinate 58,909,850 of BPTQ01000003.1, forward strand.
CAGCTACATAACACCTGGCAAATAATTCTTCCTCTTTTGGTTGCCAACGCCCAACAACGCAGTTTTCGTCATCATCATCATCGATTGGTTCAGGGTCTTTGGATTTTTTGGACTTTCGTTTAACACGACCTTTGGGCTTTGGAGGAGACGTGGGTGTTTCGGGAATATCATGTGTTTCCGTTTGTGAATTTTGTGGGTGTTGTGAGAATTGTAGATTTTGAAAGTTGGTGTTTAATGTATTTTGCTGATTTTGTTGCCAAAACAGATTTGATGTTGTAGGAAAAGATCTTGGCTCGACAAGCCTAGTGGGTTGGGAAAATAGACGTTGGGGTTTGAAGATAAACGCGCGTTCGGGTTTGAAGATGAACCCGGGTTTGAGGTATTCCACCCACTACCGAGAAGATTCATGAATGTATCATCGTTGTTGCCTCCCGACATTTTTTTTAGTAATTGGATGTATAAGATTGAGAGCATTGAGTAGTGGAAGTGTGAAAAAAGATGTTGTTTTAGTTGGGTATTTATAGTGGTAAAAAATGTTTTTGATTTTTGATATATATATATATATATATATATATATATATATATATATATATATATATTTTATAGAGAAAGAGCCGTTTGAAATTAATTGTGTGTGTGTTGGGGGGGGGGGGGGGGGGGGGGCTAGTAGCGGTTAGGGGGGTAAAGTGATTTTTTTTTATTTGGCCAAATAACGCTCGTTAGACCGTTAACATGCAAACTATAACGCCGGGTTAACGAGGGACGTGGTGTGGGTAACGGGGGGTAATGTGGGAATAACCGCCCGGGGGGGGGGGGGGGGGGGGCGTTATTATAACAAGTGCGCTAAGATACTTGTTATTTTAACGAATCATAAACATATCATGACCACAAATGATTAATCAATATCTTTTTGTGTGTTCATAGATGAATTTGAGTTCTAATTATATCTGTTACTTATAAAATGCATGTAAATATATTTTTTAAATTTAAAATGGTTATAATTTGAGGTTACAAATAAATTCTTCATGGTTTTTAAAATAAGTTATTCGTTGTTCAAGCCACAATATGGATTTTTCGATCGTTCATCAACATCTTTGTCAATAAAGTTTTAATTAATTTCGAAGAAAAAAATACAGTGGAAGCAACAGTAAACAAGACCATTATATATTTCGATGCAAATTCTATGATTATTGACTTTCAAAACTTTATTGAAAACAAATTATTTTACTTTTTCAGGTCTTATCGGGTTGACCTGAAAACCTGATAAGATTAATAATTCCATCATAACTTGGCCTAATAATAATATCCGATTATCGAGTTCGAGTCAAATTAACCCAATAAATTTTGGTTTGACCCGATTATACCCAACCTTATATGCCTTATTAGGTTCGGTCGGTTGCCAACCTTGTTGACACCCCTACTTGAGACCCACTCTAGTTCCGCGACAAGACGTATTTTTAGATGATGATAATATACATTGAATCAATGAGAACAAATATTCAACGTATAATAATATCTTAAAAGAAATTTTGACTTTGTTGCTTCGTTTTACATAGTGGTGGCAAATGGGTCGGGTCGGGTCAGTTTGGGTCATGGGTCAAATGGGTTACGGGTCAAACGGGTCATACTATAAGAATGGGTCATGGGTCAAACCGGTTGGGTCGGATCGGCTCGTTACATTTCCACCTGTAATCATGCTACTATAGTATGTTTCGTCCATTTTTTATGTTTTAGTCCGTTTTTTTACGTTTTCATCTGTTTTTTTACGTTTTCGTCCGTTTTTGGGCATTTTCGTCTGTTTTATACGTTTTTGTCCATTTTTTACTTTTTCGCCAGTTTTTAACGTTTTCATCCGTTTTTTTACGTTTTCCTACGTTTTCTTACGTTTCATCTGTTTTTTTTATGTTTTCGTCTGTTTTTTTATGTTTCCGTCCGTTTTTGCGCGTTTTCGTTCGTTTTTTGCACGTTTTCATGTACCTTTTTACATTTTCGTCTGTCTTTTACGTTTTCGTCCGTTTTTTTACGCTTTATTCCGTTTTAACGTTTTCGTCTGTTTTATTACGTTTTCGTCAATTTTTTGATATTTTCGTTCACTTTTTTAGTTTTTGACTGTTTTTTTATGTTTTCATCCGTCTTTTTATGATTTGCGTCCTTTTTTTACGCTTTCGTTCGTTTTTTACGTTTTCTTTCATTTTCTTACGTTTTCGCCCGTTTTTTTACATTTTCGACTGTTTTTTAATGTTTTCGTATGTTTTTTTATGTTTGCATCCGTTAACTTACTTAAAACGTACGAAATGAAAAAAAAGATGAAAACGTAAAAAAAAAAAAGGCAAAAATGTAAAAAAAAAATGAACGAAAATAAGCAAAAACGGAGGAAAACGTAAAAAACGGGTGGTAACTTAAGAAAACGTCGTAAAACGTAAAAAAACAGACGAAAACGTGCAAAAACGGATGAAAACGTAAAAAAACGGATGATAACGTAAAAAACGCGCAAAAACGGATGAAAACGTAAAAAAATGGACGAAAACGTAAAAATTAGTTGAAAACGTAAAATAATGGAAGAAAACGTGCAAAAATAGATGAAAACGTAAAAAAACGGACGAAAACATAAAAAACATATGAAAACGTAAAAAAACGGACGAAAACGCGCAAAAACAGATGAAAACGTAAAATCAGCCGAAAACGCTCAAAAACGGATGATAACGTAAAAAAAGGGACAAAAACGTAAAAAAAACAGACGAAAATGCGCAAAAACGGATGAAAACGTAAAAAACAGACGAAAACGTGCAAAAACGAATGATAACGTAAAAAAACGGACGAAAACATAAAAAAATAAACGAAAACGTAAAAAAACGACGAAAACACGCAAAAACGGATGAATATGTTAAAACTGAAGAAAAAAATATAAAAACGTATAAAACATAAAAGAACACTAAATCTAATGATGGTTGAGTTATCATCCGATCTTTAAGTGACCCATTCGACCAATTTGTTGACCCATTCAACCCATTTGTTGATTCATATAAGTCCAATTATTGACCCATTTGACATGTTCTTTGCTAATGGGGTAACACAATCCAACCCATAAGTTCTTATTTTTGACCCATATTAACTCATTTTTTTTTTCTCTAAATGAGTTGTAATTGCCACCTCTAAGTGTTACCTTTCATGATGTGAAAAGTTGTAAAACATTTTCCACAACGTTGACATTTTTGAATATCTTTACATACATTTTATGAAAATTGCTCTTTTAATATTAAATGTCATAATAAGTGTTTAAAATAATAATCTTAAAGAAAAAGACAAAATGTATACAAATCTTGCATAAGCACCAAAGTTAAAGAAATATTTGAAAGTTCAAATGGTAGAGAAAAACCTGATGAGTCCACAAACACAAATATAACCCATAGGAAACAAAATTGCCCCATATTAACATGCAGATTTGAAAATAGACCCATTTATCAAAAAAAAAACTCATTGTTTATAATAAATTTTAAACTTAAATTAAATGCTTAAATGACAAATAATGTTATTTAACTATTGATGAATCTCCAAAAAAATTTTATTATATATAATGTTTAATTCTTAAACTTCGATCATTTTTTGTTTTTAACTCATGAAGTTTTTTTTTGCAATGACTACAAACTGAACATGTAAGTTCTGCAACAAGGGTTAAACAACAATCACGATTTTGTAATATAACTATTTGCCATTATACACCGTCGCTTTGCGTGTGTATTAATTTAATATAATAAATACAGCTTGATTATTTTATAAAACTAATAACTCTAATGCAACTAGGTCTATTTAAGTCAAATTAGTTCGGTACGCACTGTTAATTTTAATTGTTTGATTCATCATCGAAAATGATAACGTTATACATTTGATAATGACAAAAGTTCTATACGGAACAAGATTTATCTAAGAAACAAGTCACAAGATCTCAACCATCCATCCTCCTTCCATCCAACGGTTTAGATTAATCACTCTTTTAAAATAAAAATATACTTAAGGGTATTATAGTCTTTTCAAAACTAGATTAATCACCCCCAAACTCTCACAATTGTCACGTAACACACTCACTCACTCACTCTCAAATGCTCTCACCCCCAAATCAGATCTTAAACGCTCTCACCACTGGAAACCGTCGCCAAACCACCGCCAAACCCTAATTTTTTTAATTATTACAATTTAATGGACGTACGTCATGAAATAGCAGCATCAAAACTCAATCAGTTGGCTAAATCAGATTTTGGTATATTTTTACTTATATGTTAATTTTATCTGTTACATTTTCTTTAATCCGATCTCTTCTTTTTAGTTTGTTTGGTTATGTTTGACTTATTTGTTGACGACGTCATAGTTTTGATGTTAGGTTAGGTTTACTAATTGATTTGATGTTAGGTTAGGTTATGATGATGTCATGATTGATTAGATGTAGTTGAAATGTGCATTGAACCTCTTGTTGTGATGTAGTTGAAGTATTGAACCTGTCATTTTGGCGCGTAGGCCGCGTTCATCAGAAACTTTTAACACAAAACTTGGCGTTGCTATATGTTTGTAAAACGCTAGTGAATTTGATATAAACTTTTATGTTTAGCAGTCAGTACTAATGTTTTTTTCACGACATGTACTTTAATGTGTCAAGTGTAGTGTAGGAGTAATTGAGGGTTGTTTGTTTGAGCTTATTTGAACATTTTGATAAGCTTATAATCATGGCTTTTTGAATGAGCTATTAACTTGATCACTGTAAACTCATTAGCCATTAAAAATGTGCTATTCAGTAAGTTCATAAGTCCATCAAAATGTGCTATTCTGAATGAGCTATTCACATTTTTTCACAGCCGTTAAAAATGTGCTATTCAGTAAGTTCATAAGATGGTGTTTTGTGTAATTGACATTCAGCTAAGTAAGTTTGAAACTAAGTTTATGATAATTTGAGAGTAAATATTTTAGCGATGATATAAGGGAATATGAGGTTTGCATAGGTGCTTTACTCAAACTCAATGTGATGCTAATTTTGTTTTCATGGTCTTCTAGTTGCTTGTACTTCTGGTTGTGAATAGCTCTAGTAAGAGCACTTGAAGTAATTGATACAAGTTTTACTGACCAGGTTTTAATATTTATAAGTGTCTCGTTTACCTATGGTCCACCCTTATGCACTAACGGGCAGTGTACCCGATCGTCTGTAGTGTAGTAATCAGTAAAACTGAGGTCGTCTCAAGAGCTATGTGAGCGGGATTCTAACTAATTCTAATTTTCACTGGTTTTGATGGTTTTTAGGTTTGAAATGATTAATTAACTAATTAACAAGAAAAGACAGAAAGCAAATAAAAGGTAGAGTTGTGATCAATAGGGGAAAAGTGTGCTAACTTAGTTACTCATCCTATCATGTTATGTTCACGTCTAATTAATTCCAATTGCTTCAAGTGGGGGTTTAGGTTGTTTGGACAACATTTGGTCAGTTCGTCCTAACCTATCAGCAAAGGTTTCCACCGAAGATCAAGCTACTACCCTTGAAAGTCCAGTTGTTTTTAGTCCCCTAAGCCAAGTCATTAAGTTCTGCTACATGCAAGATTCATAACAACGAGTGCCCGGGCGCTAGCATCTTAAACATTCATCCCTAACTTCTTAAGTTCATCAAAACGGTAGGTGATCATTTGGTCAGTTCGCACAAGCGAAGAAGGGTCGTCAGTTGGTCAATTCTTACCCTTCCCACTCAGTCTACCTACTTAGGGTCAGTTGGTCAATTCTCCTAAGCAACTAGACACTACCGCCATTCAAAACTACCGAAACAAGGGTAGCTACCAATGAACTATGCATGCATACACTAGAAACAATTATCCGAAAGCAATATAAACATAAACACAACAATTAAGGAATCATAACTAGGCTAGCACCAAAGGTTTCCACCGAAGATCAAGCTACTACCCTTGAAAGTCCAGTTGTTTTTAGTCCCCTAAGCCAAGTCATTAAGTTCTGCTACATGCAAGATTCATAACAACGAGTGCCCGGGCGCTAGCATCTTAAACATTCATCCCTAACTTCTTAAGTTCATCAAAACGGTAGGTGATCATTTGGTCAGTTTGCACAAGCGAAGAAGGGTCGTCACTTGGTCAGCAACTAGACACTACCGCCATTCAAAACTACCGAAACAAGGGTAGCTACCAATGAACTATGCATGCATACACTAGAAACAATTATCCGAAAGCAATATAAACATAAACACAACAATTAAGGAATCATAACTAGGCTAGCACCAAAGGTGCTTAGCCGATCATATTAAATGAAACAATTAATTCAATGTTTGACATAATGAAATACATGAATTGAGAGTAAAAAGAAAGATAATCGCTAATGCTTATCGTTAGGGAGTGATTTCTCCCTTGGAGATGGCTGCCGTATGCTCCTCAAGATCTGCCTTTGGTACCCTACTCACGTTTTCCAGCTTTTTGGTGTGGAGTGAATGATGTGAAATGCAAAATTTAGGACTGGTATTTATAGGCGAGATCTAGTTACGGCGTAACTTAAGTTGAGAGTTACGCGTAACAAATGGAATGAGTTATGCCGTATCTTCAATACAGGTTACAATGTCATGATTATGCCGTAATTGTTGGAAGGAGTTACGACGTAGCTTGTAGCGGCGTGGAACTTCTTTTGACCTAATGGGTTGCGGCGTAATCCTTAGTGGGAGTTACGCCATAATCTTCTACTGAGCTAGCCTTATGAGTCACGCATTAGCTACGGCGTAATGTGAGAGAGGAGTTATGATAAGCTTTTAAAATGTACCTTTTCGAGGGGTCATTTAAGCCCTTAATTGATCACTTTTGTATCCGTTATTACTTAATATCGTTCCTTTTCACTTTTTAGGTCTCTTGAAGGCAAATTGCTGGAATGGCACTTATTCGGATGAAAAGGTGCGAATATACGAAGAAAATGGCCAAAGTCAAGAATTGAGACACTCAAGCTGCTAAAACTAAAGGGGACGGCGTCAGGTTATACTTGTGACGCCGTCGGAACAAGTTTTGTGATGCCGTCGGAACAAGTTTTGTGACGACTCAGTAGCCAAATTGCTTATTTACAAGTGACGGCATCAGGTTTTAAAAGAGTAGGGCGTCGCAGCTCAGACGGCCTAGATTTGATCCAGACGGCGTCAGAGACTCAAGGCGACGGCGTCACGGACATAAGGTGATGCCGTCAAAATAATAACGTGGCCAAGACGAAACTCTAATAACGGCGACCCGATGGCATCACAAATTAAAGGGTGACGCCGTCGCAGTTGTAACGTTATATATAGAATCCGAATTTTTTAGTTTTCAGTGTGTAGTTTTGTGGAGTAAAAACCTAAACCGAACCAAGGCTGTCTTGTACAGTATTTTAGGGTTCCATACCCTATCTTATATCAAGATAAGTGTTTTACTTCATTAATTTAATTATGTCTTCAATTGATTGTGTGTATGCTTGCATGTTCCCCATGTTCGGCTAATTTACTTGTGTGTTTGCTTAGGTAATATGAAACTTAGTTATTGAATATTGATTGGTTGTCTCTTATCTTAATTTTGATTGACCTAGTATTGCGATAGGTCATTTGTTGTGTTGTTAATGCTTGATTAATCTTTGTTGAACCTTAGTTTATAATCACCTAGAGTAATTGTAGGCTATACATCCAAAGAATACCTTAGAGTTAAAGTTTATAAATCCTAGAGATTTTGTAGTCATTAACCTTTGGTAGCTTCAAAGAGTTAGGGATAAACGCATACCCTACGACCTTAGAGACACAACGCGATTAGGAATAAGGACGTGACAATTCAACCATCAATAGGAGATAACTAGGGAGTAATAAAGCCTAAGCAAATACATTTTTAATCATCATACGAGCACACAACAATAGACATAGACTCACCATAGCTTAGTTAATTAGATAATTAGATAGTAGAAGTAATCGGTAGAAATACCAACCCCCAAATCCAAACCCCGAGATTCGTACCTTTCCATTTCCTAAAAAATATAAAAAGATAAAAAATAATCTTCCCCAACCCCAACCTTAGCGTAGTAACTTCTCACTAGCATTCCTATTCCCTTAGAGAACGATATCAATTCCCGTGGCTTACCCTAATACTACACTACAACGATTATGTTCACTGCCTAGGGTGTTGAAAAACTTGCTCGACGAAAAAGAAGTTCCTTTGATCCCAAACGCGCTGTGTAAGCGTATAAAGTTTTTGGCGCTGCTGCCGGGGAATAGAATAGCTAGTTAGGAGTCCACCTCGTTTAGGTTTCCTTGCTTGATTCCTATCAAGTAAGCTTTTTTCCTATTTTTAGCTTCCTCGTAGTCTATCCCCTTCTTCGTGACTTTTATTAGAAATCCCATCACTTTTCATCATGGAAGGTGATTACTCATCAACCAACAACCCACCACCGAATAAATCACTTTCAATCAAAAACCAACCTAATGACCAACACAACCGCCGAAACCGTTATGTGAGTAGAAACACCAACCTTCAAGATTTGCAAAAGATATTTGATACTACAATTAGGGATGCTGTTGAGAAAGTGGTCAATGCCTCTGTAGTTGGCTCCATGATCGACAGCAATTCGGAAAATGGCTTAGTGAATAGAAACGTGAATGAGGAGGATAGTGCTTATTTCAATCTTTACCCCACTAAGGAAGAGGTTGCTTACCATCAATACATAATCGATAATCCCCGATCAACCATCATTAGGATATGCCCAAAGATTAGGAGAGGAAATCCTTGGAATCTCAAAATTCCTTGTATGATCGGATATAGGAATGTCGAGCACGCTTACATAGATACGGAATCTCCCATTAATGTAATGTCATCAGCTGTTTACAATGACATTATGAATGGGCGACTTAAGATTAGGAGAGACCCTAAGTATCCTGGTGGTGTTTGCAACTTTGTGGGAAGAGTCAAGGACGTACACGTCTTTATAGGAAATTTCACCTACCTAGTTGATTTTGTAGTCCTAGAAGACATTGGATGTGTCATTGACTATAGCTTATCCCAAATAGTGCTAGGAAAACCGTTTGTTGAAACATCTAAAATGAGCCATAACAAGTATGATGGAATGGTTAGGTTTAAGGAAGGAAATGATGAGATCACTTATAGGATGCCTTGGAAGACGAATGAATATGGCCATCTATCCCTTTTTGAACGAGACAACATTAGAGCTTTTGAGGAAAAAAGCAAGGACGATGTTGGAAAAGGTTTTAAATTCATGTGGGAAAGAAGGAGGCTTTATTATAAGGATTACATGACCCTAGGGCCTAGGTATAGAGTCAATGAAAATTTTGTCAACATGATAGAATTCTCATTGAGAATGCAAAACGAGACCACGCAGGGGCACGACTTCGAGTCTAGCTACAAGACTCATAAATAAAGAAAAGCTCTTCGTGGGAGGCAACCCATGCTTAATTGTTTGCTTGTTTGTGTGTCGTATATCTTTTATTTATTGTTTATTCTCATGTTTAAATTTGTAAAAATGCTTTATTTTGTCTTTTACCTCGTCTTAATTACATATAAAGGTATTTTACATAAGGGATAAGTGTAGGGAGGATTACACACATTTTCAAAGGGAGCGTGAACATGAGAATTACAATTAATTAAAAGATATAAATGTGTGTTTGTTCGAGTCAAATGCTTGTATCGAGTCATAATGGATGTTTTGCAGGAAATTTTTCCAGATTCTAAAGATGTAAATTTTTCAGAAAATCGCAGACCAGTTTCTGTCAGGATAACCTGACGGCGTCAGGATCGCAACCTGACGGCGTCAGGAGGAGCAGAAACAGCTTATCACTTTTTCTCGTTTTCTGAGCTACTTATAAAATTTTGGAATTTTCCAGGTCTTAATTTTCCAAAAAATCTGTAAACATCCATTCCACAAGCATTATATCCTAGTTTAGTAGAGTCTTATATATATTGTTACCGCCGATTTTACGCGAAGGTTTCGTTTGTTTTCTTCAAGTGTGCAGGTTTAATTTACCAAGAAGAAGATACATAAGATGAGAAGGAGCTTTTAACGCAAACGTTCTTCTTGAAGAAAGATGTAACCACCACTTTACACGGATCCTACCGAGCTAATCAGGGGAGTATTAGTTTCTTTCGCCTTTTACTACCTCCCATTATCATAACTTTGATACTTTCGAGGAACATTGGGGACAATGTTCAGTTTAAGTGTAGGGAGGGAAAATAAAACGGGAACTTTGAAACTATGCTTATCCTTGACTATTTGCTTTGTCCAATTTCATTTGTGTAATAAACCATGAGAAATATCGGTTAGGGTAATTTTGGCACCAAATTTAAAATTTTTCATGACATATAGGAGTGGGCCATTAGTCTTAATAAAGCGTCTCATGGATAGGAAGTTATATGACTAGCACAAAAACCCTTTACCACTTAAATTCCACCCAAAATGTGAGGATCGCCCTTAGATTTGTAGGAATTAAAGCATTCATCTTTAATGCTTAGAGTGTGAACCGGTAGTATAATAGATTCTAGAACTTGTTTTGTGATGCATCCCGAGATCGCTAGTAAGACTACACTTGTGTAGTTAGGAATAACTAAATGATAAGAGGCATTAGGATAACCCTTGTTTGATACCCGTAATATAATTACTTCTTCCACATCGGTTGAGTAATTCCCCCACACCCTTGCGTTGTACTCATCTTTAGTACACGATACCCCTAGTTAACCCCTCAGAGCCTATCCTTTTCGCGGTTCTCGTGATATTTCGGTTTTCCGGAATATCAATGAAGAGCATTGTTTACAACCCACCCCCAAATGTACACCCAAATCGCATTAGCATACCTTGTGTGCACTCACTTTTAGTGCATTATTGTTATCACATTAAACCCTTAGTTCAATTATCTTGTTACTTGCATAAGTTTCTAAGTCGAGTCATATCCTTTGTACACAGTTTTGGGACGATTGGGACTCATGGGAAAAGTTAAATTTTATGAAATGACGGGAAGGGAACGTTAAATTCAAATTCCCTTTATTTGCGTAATAATGTACTCCAAGTGTTTTGATCTTTTCAATTCGAGTCAAATTAGTGTTAGAGTAATAAAAACTCAATTGTAGGGATGTGCCTATAAATCCCTATCATTTTGATGTTACCGTAGAGGATGGTAGAGTAAAAGAGTATGAAAAAAAAAAAAAAAAAACGGGCTACCATCCTACATTTATCTTTAAATTTATGTTGTTTATTTCAGTTATCTAGAGTTTAGAGTGTCGAGTCTTGGCTTAGCAACGCCATTCTTCGCATGCTTGTAACATAAAGATTTTTGACTTACCACCACTAAATCGCCTATCCCACCAAACCCTTTGTTTCCCTACCGTAAGCCTAACATTACAACCCTTTAAAAGACCTCTTGGATAGTCTTTCCTAGGTGCTTACGCCAAAGCGATGGAGGTTTGATCTAGTCTCAAGCCTATGGTAATCTATGTACTAGGACCGGTTAATGAGTGTTTATCTTCCATTTCTAACTTGTTATATTTTATATACACCCGAGAGATGTGAGTATCCAAACACCCCATGTGAGGTGCTAGTATGTAATTTTCGTGCTTGTTATGACTTTTGCGGGGATTATATGTGTTGTGGATCGTTCTAAACTAATGCTTCATGACCCCTAACTTATAAATCAATTGGCTAAAAGCACATTTGCTTGAGGACAAGCAAATACCAAGTGTAGGGATATTTGATAAGGTTTTAAAATGTACCTTTTTGAAGGGTCGTTTAAGCCCTTAATTGATCACTTTTGTATCCGTTATTACTTAATATCGTTCCTTTTCACTTTTTAGGTCTCTTGAAGGCAAATTGCTGGAATGGCACATATTCAGACGAAAAGGCGCGAATATACGAAGAAAATGGCCAAAGTCAAGAATCGAGACATTCAAGCTGCTGAAACTAAAGGGGATGGCGTCAGGTTATACTTGTGACACCGTCGGAACAAGTTTTGTGACGACTCAGTAGCCAAATTGCTTATTTACAAGCGACGACATCAGGTTTTAAAAGAGTAGGGCGTCGCAGCTCATACGGCCTAGATTTGATCCAGACGGCGTCAGAGACTCAAGGCGACGACGTCACGGACATAAGGTGATGCCGTCACAATAATAACGTGGCCAAGACGAAACCCTAATAACGGCAACCCGACGGCGTCACAAATTAAAGGGTGACGCCGTCGCAGTTGTAACGTTATATATAGAATCCGAATTTTTTAGTTTTCAGTGTGTAGTTTTGTGGAGTAAAAACCTAAATTGAACCAAGGCTGTCTTGTACAGTATTTTAGGGTTCCATACCCTATCTTATATCAAGATAAGTGTTTTACTTCATTAATTTAATTATGTCTTCAATTGATTGTGTGTATGCTTGCATGTTCCCCATGTTCGGCTAATTTACTTGTGTGTTTGCTTAGGTAATATGAAACTTAGTTATTGAATATTGATTGGTTGTCTCTTATCTTAATTTTGATTGACCTAGTATTGCGATAGGTCATTCGTTGTGTTGTTAATGCTTGATTAATTTTTGTTGAACCTTAGTTTATAATCACCTAGAGTAATTGTAGGCTATACATCCAAAGAATACCTTAGAGTTAAAGTTTATAAATCCTAGAGATTTTGTAGTCATTAACCTTTGGTAGCTTCAAAGAGTTAGGGATAAACGCATACCCTACGACCTTAGAGACACAACGCGATTAAGAATAAGGACGTGACAATTCAACCATCAATAGGAGATAACTAGGGAGTAATAAAGCCTAAGCAAATACATTTTTAATCATCATACGAGCACACAACAATAGACATAGACTCACCCTAGCTTAGTTAATTAGATAATTTTTCCATTTCCTAAAAAATATAAAAAGATTAAAAATAATCTTCCCCAACCCCAACCTTAGCGTAGTAACTTCTCACTAGCATTCCTATTCCCTTAGAGAACGATATCAATTCCCGTGGCTTACCCTAATACTACACTACAACGATTAGGTTCACTGCCTAGGGTGTTGAAAAACTTGCTCGACGAAAAGGAAGTTCCTGTGACCCCGGACGCGCTGTGTAAGCGTATCAAGTTACGCCGTAGCTTCATCATAGTGGGCATACTATCATTAATTCTTTATAAAATCTCTGAATCCGCGTCTCTTTAGCTCCAATGCTCGTAATTTACCTGAAAGTGAAATATAGAGGAAAACAAGCATAAATCCATATAAATGATATAAAATATGAGCATTATCGGGGGAAATTGACACTTAATATTCAGGACTATTTGATGTTATCAGTAATCTATATCAGATCAGATATGAGTTGTCTACGGTCTATGCATCGCTTGGTGTATGGACCACATAAGTCCCATTTAAATGTGTTTGCGTAAGCTTATTTTTGTGTGTTGTTGATCTTGTGTTAGGGGATGTTTGGATAAGCTTATGTGATTATTGATAGTTAACGACAATTTTATTGCTAGTAAAGTTATAACTTAATTCTTTGTTATTAATATTGAATCCCATGGGATTCATTACTGAATCTCATGGGATTCTTAATGCTTTTTTATTAACTAGTGTTTTTTAATGTTTTAAAAAAATTATATTAGGTGTTGGTGATGTTACTGCTACTGGTTCTCCTAATAGGAAGTTTGTTGTTACATTGTCGCAAAAGTCAGGTATCAAACCTACCACAACTATGCTAAAAACATACCTTGAGGTAAACAAGTTTCAAAGTCATCAAAAATTTATATTTGTGGCTTTTTCTTTAAATAGTATTGACCGTGGTGATGTATCTTGGCAGGCGAGTGCATATGTGCCAACCGACAACGCTTCTGCCTAAGATATAACCATAACTTAATGGTGTTGAAGTTGTCTGCAACTAAACCAACTGATAACATAGCAGTAGAACGTTTTATGATGTATGATACCAATATTACTGTCATCAGCCATTGTTGTTCACTTTTCTCCAGTGATCTCTTTTGTATTTGCTTCTTTTTGTAACTGCATGACTTGCGTTTTATGAGCATAATAACACTTACCATTTTGAAGTGATTTAAATGTTGAAATTATAATATTGTCTTTGCTGAATAAGATGCTAGTATCTCAGACAATTGCTTTCGTCTTGTAAAGTGATTCATACAGAATCTCATATGATATTTTGACGAATCCCATGTGATTCTAGATGAATCCTTTGTGATTCATATAGAGTCACGTCTTCCTTTTTATGATATGTATTGGTCAAGTATCTTTACGTGATTCATATATAATCCATAGGATTCAATATGAAATCCCATGGGATTCCATGTGAAATCCCATGGGATTATGTATGAATCACATAAAAGATACTTGTCAAGTATTTTTATGGATCACATGGGATTCTATATGAATCACAAGGGATTAAAGAGAATCACAAGGGATTAGGGATGAATTACAAATGATTCATCAAAGAATCCCATGGGATTCTATATGTATCACATAAAAGATACTCGTCAAGTATCTTTATGAATCCCATGGGATTCTGTATGAATCACATGGGATTCTGTATGAATCACATGGGATTCTGTATGAATCACATGGGATTGTATACAAACTAGAAGTAGAAAATCACTATGTTACAACATACTACGTACCACTCATCATCTAACAACATACTACTTTTTAACTTATACTGAAGTTGAGGAGATCAATGGAATGTAATTTCATAGTTTCAACAATTGTTTACAAGACCATCAACCTGTTTGATCACATGGTAATCTGTATGAATCACATGCGATTAGGGATGAATTACAATTGATTCATCAAAGAATCCCATGGGATTCTATATGAATCACATGGGATTCTGTATAATCACATGGGATTCTATATAAATAGGAAGTAGAAATCACTATATTACAACATTGTACACAACACTCATTATCTAACAACAAACTACTTTTTAACTTATACTGAAGTTGAGGAGATCAATTGAAGTTCTTGTGAAAAAAAGCATGTGAAGTTTTTGTAAGTATTTTACTTTTTCTGTTGTAAAGTGATTCATACAGAATGCTATGATTCATATAGAATCCCATGTGATTCTTTGACGAATCGTTTGTGATTCATACATAATCACATGTGATTCTAGATGAATCACTTGGGATTCATTATGAATCCCATCTGATTTAACATAAATCCCATGGGATTGAATAATAAATCCCAAGTGATTCATAATGAATCCAAGTGATTCATTTAGAATCACATGTAAAACACAAGAATTAAAGAATTAAATTTCATCCTGAACCCCATGGGATTCATAATGAATCACATGTGATTCAATATAAATCCCAAGTGATTCATTAGTCAATCCCATTGGATTCATGCTGATTCACATGGGATTCATGCTGAATCACATGAGATTCATTATGAATAACATGTGGCTATTTTGATGAATCCTACGGGATTTACACTTTTCTCATAGCATTACACAACAAAAACATAATCTCAAGGGATTTACACTTTTCTCATAACAAATTCCATTTACTTACAAAGAACCAACATGATTACACATAACAAATCCCATTACACAACAAAAACATTACATATATTTTTTAATAAAAAGATTCCAACATCCCAGTTCAACCATCACCAGTGCCACCAACCACCACCACTGTCATGTGATCAGTTCAACCATCAGCATCATCAACTTAGTTCAACCATCAGCATCACCAGCATTAATTGATTTTTGAGATTCTTATTAAAATTGTAGGCTAAGAACTCATTGTGCTACAAAACCTTACATCATTTCTACCCACCGAATCTGAGCCAAATGCATCCTATTTACCGACTATTCATCACGACAAAGATAAACACATTAATTTGGTCTAATATAGTTCTCGGGATAACATCTTACTTATAACATCACGACGGCAGATCGGCGCGGAGCAACAGATCCGGCGACGGATTGACGGATCAACATCGGGATCAACGGCCGGAAGATAGATGTTTCAACGGCGGAGAAACATGCAGAAGACGGAGCAACCGTTCGGTGGTGATTTTCCCGTGAATGACGGCGGTGATTTTCCGGTGATGAGAGAGAAAGTGGATCTAAAGTTTTTGATGAGAGAGAAAGTGAATTGTTAAATGAGAATGATTGATATTTTTTTTCTTTTTATAGTGATAGTTGAAATTACTAATATGCCCTTATTGGTAAATTTTAGCTTTCATCTCAGCCATTGGATGAAAGTTGGATGGATGGTTGAGATTGACTTATTTGTTTTTTAAAGAATACATGTTTTACAAGGATCTCACCTCCAAATACTGAGTTCTAAGATTTTAATACTTTGGCTATAAATATTATACTGTGTTTTTAGGCTTAAAACTTGCCGATAAATATGTATATTTCAATTCCATAGAGTTTTTCTGTTAACGCCATCGAATAGTATTATTGTGCATGCAGCTGGGTGTTCACATTCGGGTAATATCCATAGGAAGTGAAAATCGAAATCGAATCAAACAAAAAAAATTGAACCGAATTTGTAACCGAATGAATGTGTTAAAATCGAACCAAACCAAATTACATATTCGGTTTTCAGTTCAGTTATGGTTTAGCAAAATGATAACCGAACCGAATTTGGAACCGAATCGAGTGTGTCAAAATCATATTGAACCGAAGTAGATATTTGGTTTTCGGTTCGGTTAGGCTAGACACAGTCGTGACCCAGGTCACCGGGTGCCACATCAGCTTTCTCTCTCCGGCGACCAGACACGGCCAAGTTGCCACAGTCAATGACCGATTTATTTTTTATTAATTTTTTTTAATTCAAACATTTTAAACAAAAAATTTAAATTCATTAAAATTAAAAATATTACAATGCTAAATTCAAATAAACATTAAAAACATTACGTAAATTATTCAAATAAAGTTAAAAACATTAAAAAATCTTCATCGTCTTCCTCATCGTCATCGTCACTATCGTCTTCATTCTCTTGATTGACTTGATTTCGACGATTTCTCCGAATGTGTTCGATCAAATCAGATTTTAAGTGTAGATGAGTTGATGAGTCCATTAGCTCCTGAGTAACTACTAACGATTCTTCATGCGATCTTAAGGGATCATAATCATGGTGGCCCTCATTTTCGAACCATGTAGGACATATCGCTCGTTGCTTGTGTCGAATGATCATATTATGTAATATGATACATGTATAAATAATATCTTGGATATCCTTTTTATACAACCCTCGAGCAGACTCTTTAATAATTTTCCACTTCTTCTTCAGTACACCAAAAGCCCGTTCCACATCTTTCGTTGCTGCTTCGTGCTTCCTCTAGTACAATATTCTTTTTTTTATCACATGTGGGAGGATTTGAAATGGACTTAGTAAGAACGGACCATTGTGGATATATCCCGTCAGTAAGATAATATCCTCTTTTATAAGCCACATCGTTAGCCTCGAATTCAAGGTCTGGTGCTCTCCCAGATTTGATATCATTGAAAACAGGGGAACGATGTAAAACGTTTACGTCGTTATTCATTCCAGAGACACCAAAGTACGCATGCCAAATCCATAACTCTTGGGAAGCGACCGCTTCCAATAAAATGAATGGATGTGGCCCGTGATCACCCCTAGCATATTGAGCTCTCGCACAATTTGGGCAATTCTCCCACTCCCAACTTGTACAATCAAGGCTTCCCATCATCCCAAGAAAGCCATGCTTATGCTCGTGATGAGCATATAATATTTCAAGGTCATAATACGTGGGCTTTCGAAAATACCCAGCACCATATAACTCCATAATAACCGTGCAAAACTTACGGAGACATTCATGGGATGTTGTTGCAGCCAATGCCAGATTCTCGTCAAGAGAATCAAGAACGGCCGCGTATCCCAATTGACGAATGGCCGCAATACACTTGACTAATGGGCTAATACCAGGTACGCCCCTAGCATCAAGAGTTTGTCGAAAATAAGGAGAATGATCGGTTACCTCTTGAAGAATTTTTGTGAATAGTTCTCGGCTCATTTGGAACCGCCGACGAAATGTTCTTGCGTTGAACTGCGGGTTTTCGAAGAAGCATGCCGCCACTAAACGATTTTGAGCACCCTCATGATCCCTAAGTTTGTACCTTCGTCAAACTTTCGGTTGTGATGCTTTGTAAGCCTTCCAAGAAAAATCCGCAAACTCGACAAACTCACTAAAAACTTCTTCATCGTCAGAAGATGAAGAACCAAATAAAAGCTCGTACAACATATTAAAAGAATGTGTTTGAAGGTATTGAGATAGAAATATTGATTGAAATTGTGTGTTGTAATATATTGGTTTTCATAAACACACAAATACACAAGTAAATGAGGCGTATGGTTTGTAGTTTAGAGAGAGAAAGTGGAAGAGATTTGGGAACTTAGTGAGACAAAGAAAAATGATATTATGAGAAGCTCTAACCCTTTGCCTTGCTAGGCAAAGGGTATTTATAGTTACGAATAAGACACGCCTCCTACGGCTGTAGATCAGGCATACAGTGGGTAAAGACCCGTCCGTCCTCCACGGTGTTACTTAACAAACTACGTACTAACGCTAAAATAACTACGACTATGAGTATTCTAACGAATACATATACTTGAGGTGACCGACTCTTTAATAACGGGATTTTCTAAATCCTAATAATCTCCCCCTAAGGGAGGTCACTTCAATTACATCAATTACAAACAGATATTACATTTTCGTGTTCTTAGATTCTTGATTAAGTTCTTTGCTCTGTAGTCCATAGTCTTTGATTCTTCATTTTCAGCATGCTTTGTTACATTTAAGTAGAGGTGTTTAACTGATCCACGTGATGATGGGTTTTGAGGCAGCATTGAGATCATCAGCCACCATAAATCTCTGACTCTTTCTTTATAGTGTTGCCATCATGTGACGTTGTGACTTTTGGACCAACAAGCTCACATTCTGGATCATGAAATCTTCTTATCAGAGTTGTGGAAGCTTTTTTTGATTCATGATATTTGCAGCAGTGTATCAGAAGCATGGAGTGGAAATATCAGAGACACTTGATGAAGATATACACTTATCATGATTTCTTAGAGATGAACCATGAAGTGTGCATGCGGCTATGGATTGACGCCTTAATTCTGATCAGCTGCAACCGTCGGGTGTTCCTGCAGACAACAGTTAGCAATAAAAGCACATGAAAGTGTTTTTGATCACTTTCGTTGAATTGAGGTGCACGGACCACGGTTCCTCGTTAATTAGTACAAGTACTGCCTGTGATTAGGTATAATTCTGAAGAATCTCCTTGACAGGGTTTCGCAGCTGCTCTAGCCATTCTTAAACCGGAACGTCTCAAAGAAGACAACACGGAGTGAGTGAACCAGCAAATTGAGATTTACTGATTGATTAAAAATGATTTTGAAAACAATCGTGTATTGCTTAATAGAAATAATTTTCGCAATACAACGAAGGTTTTATAAGAGAAATAAATTTTTAATGATAAATACCTTTTGATTTTGAAAATGTAATAAACAGTCGATGTGCTATAGAAAATAATTTTTGAGTACAATGACTAGTATTTCAAAGGTATCCGTCAATCCATTTCCTGAAACAGGATTGATTCATGAAGAATCGCCCCTTCGTTTCTGTCTAGTTGTCACATGGTTAATCTATTGGATAGATCTCACATGCCACCCACCAAGAGCTTGTTTGGTGCTGGGTCTACAAGGCTTTCCATCTTCATTGCGAATATGATTGCATATCACTCAGATGTTCTGGCAATACCACAAGGATAATGCATAGGAATCTTAAGATACATTTTCACTTTCCACATTGTGTGAAACAGTGAGTCTTCATTAATTGTGTCCTAATGAGATTTATTGATGATCACTTGGCTCTAGAATCAATTGTGCATTTTGGTTTCCTATGCCGGAGACTAGGGAGAGGGTCTCCTTCTTCAATATCAACAACCTCTAAGAGAAAGTTGATAGATTATGTAGGTTCCCCGTGAGAATGAAACAATTCCTTTTGAGAGGAACTTGAGTAGCTTGGGAAGTTGTAGTATAGTGCGTCACTAGGTCCATGACGTCTTGTCTTCAATACCGGTGTTACCTTGGTAACAACCAGTAGCATATGAATTGAACCCGGTTTCTGCCCTAAGGTTGAATTATTGGAGGGCTGTTTCTTTTCACCCTTTTCTTATTCATTTCTTTTTCATTCTTCAACCCCTTCAATGCTTACCGAGACTTCATTACTTAGAACTTGTTGGGTTTATTCCAGTTCTAGCTCAGTTTCAGTCCGCACTCTTCCCATTTCTCATTTTTCTCCTTTTTTATTATACCTAAGGACTCTACACTATCTAGTGGATTGTCCCTGGGTAAATCCCTCCGGCTCTAGCGGGATCGTGGGAACGAATACCTAACCTAACCATCCTTATATCTTCGTGCATAAAATAAATTGGTCGGTCTTTGGGTATTGTTCATTCTGCCTCGAAACCAGTTGAAAACCATTTGAAAATCAATCAAGGTACTTGTGATATAAAATCAAAGCATTTTGTACCTGAATTGTTTTTGATAGTTTTAGAAAAGCTCCCCCTCAATATGTGCATCAAGTATTTGAAATTGTTTTAGCACATGGAGGCAAGAGGACATGGAAATCTTAGATTAAGAATGAAAGATTCAATCTTTAAATAACATTTTCTAAAATTATCATCATCACTTTCCCGATCAAATTTAGTATTTTAAATACTTTGTCGATGATATTTTGGGAAAGGATGTGGTTTTCTAATGATTGCTCCCCCTCAATATGTACATCAAAATTCGAAAGAGTTTTGCACATATTAGAGGGAATCTGCACTTTGAGATAATTTAATCACGTTTCAATCCTTTTGGTTTAAGATGAATGCTCCCCCTTAACATGTGCATTGAAATTTGAAATTATTTGGCATATGTAGGGAAGAGATATTGTTATTATATTTCTAAACCATTTATCGAATTATTAGTTTAAAACCAATTTAAATCACAAATTCTTCCCCCAATCACAATTTTCAAACCCTTTGAGATTTGTGATCTCTATTGATTTAAATTGATTTTGAAAGCTTTTGGAGGAGAATTGTGACCTTCTTTTAAAAACATTTAATTGATAAGGATCAGAGTATGATACTTTAAACTCCATTGTTTAAAACATACTTAATGATCTTATGAAAACACAACTTTGGTCTGGATCCAATTGTATTAAACATTGTTCTTTATGATTATCCAAAATTAGACCTTGAATGTTTACGTGCCAATTGTTTTGAAAAATAACCATTTTGATATGTTTGAAATCACTCTCCCCCTCAATCAATGACATATGTTGTTGATTGAGTGATAGAGATTTGACAAATGTGAAGTCCGGGTGAGTTTCAAAAGACCGAGTTATTTTCAAAGCAATTTTGTTTTCATTAGATGATAAATATTTTTCAGAAGAATCTTTAGAAGGAAAAATATTTGGATTGACACATTTGTTTTTAGAATCAGAGCGTGAGGTTTTAAAATTGGATGAAGCATAGCTCTGTTCATTCATTAAAAACGGGTTACTGCCTGGAATGACAATAAACGATCATTTTTCTCCATCAATTTTTTTTTAAATAAAAGTTTATGTACATTCGAACTTCATCTAAAGACCCGTGCCATTCTTTGAGTGACAAATCAAAGTTCATAGATGTTATCGAAGAACTGAAAATTGATGTGAAAAACAATATTTTTGGGCTTTTTCAAAGTTTTTTTTTTTTTTTTTTTTTTTTTTTTTTTTTTTTTTTTTTTTTTGTGGATTTTATAATTTTGTATTTTGATTTTTGATAAGATATGTATAAGAGATAGATGAAGAAAAGTCTTTACTCCTCTTCTTCCTCTTGAAGACGTTTGAGTGTTTCCGGTTGTAGACTCTTTAGTCCAAGTCGTGGAAGAATAAACTCAAAACATTCTCTAGGAAGAGCTTTAGTGAAGATGTCTACCAGCTGATATTCAGTTCTCACAAAATATAGTTCCACCACACCTTTCTCCACTTGTTCCCTGATGAAATGATGTCGAATGTCTATATGCTTTCCTCTTGAATGTTGAACATTGTCGCAGCAGAGAGCAATGACACTTTTGTTATCACAATACAGAGGGATTTTGTTAAATTCATAGCCATAGTTAGATAATTGTGATCTCATCCATAGGATTGGAGCAAAACAAGATGACATGGTTATGTATTCCGCCTCTGTAGATGATATAGACGTACTTATTTGTTTCTTTGAAGACCAGCTTAATAATTTATCTCCCAAGAATTGAGCACCACCTGATGTGCTTCGACGTGTATCTTGACGCCCTGCATGGTTTGCATCTGCATATGTTGTTAGTGACATATTGGTGTCCTTCGGATACCAAAGTCCCATGTTAATGGTTCCTTGGAGATACCGAAAGACCCGTTTGACCGCTTCAAGGTGCTTTTTGGTAGGCTTACCTGGTATCTAGCACACATGCATATAGCGAACAGAATATCAGGTCTACTGGCTGTGAGGTACATCAGGGATCCAATCATACTTTGATATTTCGTTTGATCAACCATGATCCCTGAGTTGTCCTAATCCAGTTTTGTGCGCTCTACCATGGGAGTGTCAACAGGGTCACAAGAATCAAATCCAACTTTATTTAAAATTTCATTAGCATATTTAGATTCATTAATGAAAATGCCTCCGGGACTTTGTGAAATTTTTAATCCCAAGAAAAATGACATTTGTCCCATCATAGACATTTGAAATTTGGAGCCCATCTCCTTTGGAAAACGGTCACATTCATTAGGGTCGGTCGAGGCAAAAATAATATCATCAACATAGATTTGAACGTGAATTAAGTGTTTGCCCGACTTTCTGGTGAACAATGTAGGATCAACTGCTCCTTTGTTGAATCCATTAGATAAGAGAAACTTTGACAGTGTATCATACCATGCCCTTGGAGCTTGTTTCAAACCATAAAGGGCCTTCTTTAAGCGATAGACATGAGTAGGATGTTCTGGATCCACAAAACATTCGGGCTTACTGACATATACAACTTCTTTCAGATATCAATTAAGAAAAGCAGTCTTCACATCCATCTGATAAACCACCATATTCTTACTAGCAGCATTAGCCAAGAAGATTCTGATTGCCTCGATATGTGCAACTGGAGCAGATGATTCCTCAAAGTTAATACCCTCCTCTTGATGATATCCTTTTGCAACTAGTCTTGCCTTGTTCTTTAACACATCACCATGCTCATCAAGTTTTACTTTGAAGATCCATTTAAGAGCAATGATCATAGCACAGTCAGGAGCATGAACCAATTCCCAAACATCAAGTCGATCGAACTCGTGAATTTCTTCTTGCATTGCGTTGAACCAACTGTCCTCAAACATTGCAGTTTTAACATCCTTTGGTTCAACATTTGATAATACGGAATTGAAGAAGCATCATAAGGCATCAGTAGCAAGTTGTTTACGAGTGGATATCGGACGAGAAGGGTTCCCAATGATATTGTCCAATGGATGATCATGTGTCCATTTTCTCTCGTGTGGTCGTTGTTGAGGAACCGAAGTAGCAGAGTTGGGGTCCCCTGATGAAGATGGTTCGGATGATGAATCAGGGGCAAAAATGTTTTCAAACGGTGCATCTTCTGGAGTGGCAAAAGGGTTATCTCCATCATAGTAGGCAGTAACATTACCATGATGTATACTTGAAGAATGAGGATTTGAGGATGATGATGAGTGATCTGCAGCAGGCGCTTCTTGAGATAGTGACACAGAAACTGATGGATTATCTGTGTTGACTGGATTAGGAACCGCCACTATTGATGGTGTAGAATGATCATTAACACGAGGTTCATAGTATTCATCAAACATCGGATCAAACAATTTCTTCAAATCTTCTTCAGAAGGAGGTACATATGGAACTGTAGGTAAGGGATTCTGTACAAGAGAAGAACTAATAGGACTACATAATGAATGTTGAAATGTGGGTCCAGAACTAGATTGTCCAGGAGCCATTTGCTCAGACAGCTCATCGAACATGACGTGAATAGTTTCCATGATATCTCGGGTTCTTTTATTGTAGATTCGGTAACCCTTTCGGTTTGGTGCATAACCAACAAAAACTCCAACGTCCGTCTTAGATCTTAACTTTCCTAAATCTTGACCATCATTCGCTGGATAGCATAAAGCACCGAATACACGAAGGAAAGAAAGATCTGGTTTTCGATTATGGACAAGTTCGTAAGGAGTTTTTCCATGAGTGGTATGGATAAGGGAACGATTTTGGGTATAGCAAGAAGTGGCAATGGCTTCAGCCCTGAGAAACATTGGACCCTTTGAATAGATCAGCATAGTCCTTGCAGCTTCGACAAGAGTTCGATTTCGTCTTTCAACTACACCGTTTTGTTGAGGAGTACGTGGAACACTTCTTTGATGACTGATTCCAATGCTTTCATAAAACTGACTTAGTTCTTTGTTAACAAACTCAATTCCATTGTCTGTTCGGATAATTTTGACTATTTTATTAAGTCGAACCTGCAGCTGTTTGATAAGTTTGATGATGACATCTGGAGTTTCATCCTTTGACCTCAAAAACTTAACCCAAGTAAACTGAGAGTAGTCATCAACCACGACTAGCACATATTTCTTCCCATTTATAGTTTGCACTCTCATGGGTCCGCACAAATCCATATGAAGAGTACGAAGAACTTCCATAATTGAGTATGCAGGTTTGGGTTTATGGGCGTATTTCTTGCTTTTTCCCAATTGGCATGCTGAACAAAGATGATCTTTCTCATATTTCAATCTGGGCAAACCTCTTACGAGTTCCTTTCTAGAAAGATCATTTATGGTTCCGAAGTTCAAATGTTTGAGACGAGGATGCCATAACCATGACTTTGTTTTCGAAGCCTTTGACAACAAGCAGATTGGAGAGGACTTCATCATGTCTTCAATAGAGATGGTGTAAAGATTGGTTCCACGGGTTCCCTTTAAAAGTTCAACACCATCTAGTTCTCTAACGAAGCAAGTATGTTTTCTAAAGGCCACTTCTAGACCAGAATCACAGAATTGACCAACAGAGAACAAATTATGACCAACTCCTTCAGCATAAAAGACCCTGGAAATTACACTGTCACCAACAACATATTCTCCGTAACCCATAATTGCCCCAAAGTAGTCATTCCCGAATCTAACAGTCCCGATGAATTTACTCACGAAGTTCATGAGCCGCGAGCTATCTCCAGTCATATGCTTGGAACAGCCTGAGTCCAAATACCACATAATGATTTGTACGACCTGCAGTTGAACACAGACAAGTATGGATGACTGGATAATTTGGATCCCCATGCAAGAATGGGTTCCATTTGGTTAGTAAACGAGATTGGAACACCCACATCAGAAGCAGAATCAATGATATCATTAGAGGTAGATGCAGGACTAGTAGTAACAGTAGATCTATTCAAAGTGTGTTCACTTCTTAAAGGTATAATTCTACCAGTAGGCATCCATTTCCTAATGGGCATTGATCTAGATAATTTAAGGCACAATTCATTAAGATTGAATTTACGGCCAGTAGGTTTCCAATGATATCCTACATTACTAAATTTTCTTTCTATTGGTTTCTAATGTTTTTTTAACCTTTTTCCACCTTGGTTTTCTGACATCCTTAACCTGTTTAGCAGTTCTAACGGTTTTGACTGGAGACTTAGCAACATATTTTACTTCATTCACAGCACATTCATGATAAGTATCAGAAACCAAACATTCATTACATGATTTGCAAATCGTAGCAGAATTTGAATTAATTACATTACGCTTATAGCTAATACTAGAACCAACATGATTCGTCTTATTAAACTCAAACTTATTGTTCCTAGGATGGTATTCTATTTCCTTTCCTTGATCACTCTTAGCTTGCGAGGTCCTATCTTGCTTTGTATTGCCTGGAGGCTTTGACCTGCTTGTCTTAGTGTCACTGATTACTCCTGTAGAGGGAACGATGGGAACATTAGTTGGGTTCACTACTTTCTGCATTCCTGGTCTAGAAGTGCTGGGATCTGAAGTACTAGGAGGCACATCAAAGGATACTTGCTTAACTTTGGGCATAGAGCAAGGCATAACTAGTCTATCTTTATTGGTACCAAATTTAGGACATATAGTTATTAGGTATTCTAACAGCTCCTGAGATCATTTGGTATATAAGCATGCATCCTTAATCGCACTATCAAGTGGCTTCTCTATCTTATCCTCTTCAACAATCTCTCGGAGACATTCTAGACTATCCTTAAGGTATGAAAAATATGTTTGAGGTGCAAGTTCATTATTCCTAAGATGAGGTGGAATGTACTTCACAGTCAAAGCATACTTAGCACAAGCAGGCACCTTTGGTGCAGTACTCTCACAATTGGTGATTGGCATTTTCCCTTTTACCTGACTCTTCAGATTCTCAATTTCATGTCGCAAAGAAGTTACCTTTTCGTTGTTCTTGTCACGAGTGACTTTAATTGATTCGTATAACTCTTTGAAATGCAATTTTACCTTTTCATTTACCGCTAGAAAACATTCATTTTCATGTTGTAATGCATTAATGATGTTTTGAAGATGAAAATTCTGAGAGTTCTGAGAATCTAGAGGATGAAGCATTTGGGAGCCAGTCACATCATTCTTTTCACAGTTTAATTTTGAGATTTGGGTTTTCAATCTTTTGATCGTGAATGAGCTCGAATTTGTTCATCACGTTTGCTAATTTCAAACACTGTATCAAACTCAGGAACATCCGATGATGTCTTGGCATTTGAGGTTTTAACATTTTCTTTTAGATGTTGATATTTTAATTGCAAAGCATGATGTTCAACTTCCAATTTAGAAAACTGTTTGACCAAGTTGTCATGATCATCTTGTTCTATTTTCACATACAATTTTAAATTTGGGGACTCAAGCTCAATGACACGATCATGGGAAATTTTCAAGGCAACAGATAATTCATGAAATTGAGAAGCAGTGATAGAATAATTTGTAACAGTATAGAACACATCCTGAGTAACACATCTAGAAATCAAGTTATCATTTAAGATATGCAGATTTTTCCTCTGAATTTCATTACTTTTAAGCTCACGTTCATAATCTTTGACCTCAATTTCCATTTCATTAAACACCTTTTTCATTTCTTTAATCTCTGTATCAATACCCTTTTGAAGACTATCAAATTGTTCTTTTAGTAGTTTAAAGAAAGGCATTACCTCAGTTAAATAACACTCTTTAGTTTGCTCAAAACCCCTTTCCCCTTCAGTAATCCCCGTGGGTGTAATTCTTTTCTTACATGTTTTCTCAAAATCAACAAATAATTGATAAACCACATATAGGCTGATTAAGGTCTTGCTTTGAGTTGAAAGGGTTTCAGGCTGATTAAGGTCTTGCTTTGAGTTGAAAGGGTTCTGGGCACTAAATGCGTAGGTGTATTTGGGGGATACACAGTGGCTGGAGGCATTTTCCTACAAGGAGGATTCTTCTCAATAAGATTATCGATTTTTTGCTTATCCAAATCTTTCTTCCAGAATACTTGCTCAGGGGTTAATTGAGTTTGAGGTTTAAACTTATTCAAGGCTATCCAGTTTTCTTTAGTGTAATCATGGGAATTAAGCTTTATATTATGCTTTGTACACCAAGGATCATTTAACTTCTTTGCCATTTTCTCCCTAGAGGCGTCTTCTAATTTTCTATCCTCTTCAGTGCTTCCTATACATGATGGCATTTGTCTAGGCTTTAGAATCTCATTACCATCATAGACTACCTTTTGAGCAGCTCTAGCTATTTTACCATACTTGGGATTGGGTTCCTCTACAAGGGGAATACTATGCTTATCACTTAAGATTCTATGCTTAGTGATCATTTGAGCAGTCTGAATGGTGTTCCCTTGTATGTACAGTTTGTTTTCAAGTGTGTTTTTCAAAGTTTTTAAGTTGGAAAAGTCATTTAAAAGTTTTGATTCCTTAGCTGTAAATTCATGTTTAAGCACTTTTGCATTTTCTTGAAGTTCTTGCTTTTGCTTAACAGTTTTATTGAGCTTTTCATATAAGGAGTTTAACTCTTGTTTTAGCATTTCTTCCCTAAAATTACTTTTTCTAATAACAGTACGTATTTGGTTATCCATCTCCTACTCACGGGTAGTCAGTTCAAATTTAGCACGCTGTTCATATATGACAACTTGTTCTTTATAGGCATTTAGTTCAGAGGTTACGGAATCATCAGGAGAACATGAAATGTATTCATCAAAATATATAGTCATCATTGACTGCAAAAGATGCATCACTTGGTACAATTTCACCTTCATCTTGTTTCACATATTGATCATATGGACAACATTGCTATTACCCATATTTTCAATATTTGTGTTAGGAATTGGAAATTCCGTAGTGAAGAGTCGGTCACCCCAAATATAATCTAGCATAAGTTAGCTCGTAGACATATCGTTATTTACTGTCTATTAGGTTAGTTATTAGCTTAGTGCAACACCATGGAGGAAGGACGGGTCTTTACCCACTGTATGCCTGATCCACAGCCAGTCAGGAGGGCGTTTAGTTTGTAACTATAAATACCCCTTCCATCCTTGGAAGGGGTGGTGCTTCATTCTCAATCTAGCCTTTCTTTTTTGTTTATCTCTCTAGAACCACCCTCTCCTCTCTTCTTCTCTCTAAAACCATGGCTTTCTTGTATCATCACCATCCAAGGCCACCCGAATCATCATAACACAATACATGTAAGATCCTACAAATGGTATCAGAGCCAAGGTTTTTGTGTTTTGATGATTTTTTGTGGTTCAAATCTTGTTTTAACTGATTTTATATGTTGTCGGAAAATTATTTTTTCAACTTCTTAGTAATATCAGTTTTTTTTTAAAACAAGTTTTTATGTATCTTTTTGGTAAAAAGTCATCTGGTTCATTCATGTGTACAATATTTGGTCTTGTGTCTTTTATGTCCAAATCTGATATTTGTACTATCTCACTTTTATGACTTTTTGTTACCAATATCCGTGAAACAAACATGGTCAATCTGGTCAGATTTGAGTGGTCAAATGGGTCAAACTGAAGCAGTTTTTATGCATCTTTCTGGGTAACTTTGAAGCTGAAAGGAAAAAGTGGTCGGAAAAACTCGCCGGAAAAAAGTCAAAGGGTCAAAACCCTCTTTTTCTACGCCTAAGGAGCATCTATAGAAATATTACGCATAACTGTGAAGTTATGCGTAGGAATTTTTACGCGTATGCTTTTACGCCTAAGCCTAGGCTTACGCCTAAGTCTGGTTTACGCATAAGCAGACTTACGCTTAAGAATGACAGACTTTACGCATAAGCTTAATGACCAGTTTACGCATAAGGGTGCTAAAACGTTATGCGTAAGAATGTTTTTTTACGAGTAAGAGAAGAAGAAAACTATTATGCGTAGACTGATATAAGACCTCGATCAACAAATCAAAATACCAAATACCATTAGACATCTCGACCTCAGTTTTATTCAACATCACAAGTCCAATTGTATATGACTATATGTTAGTATCCATCATCACAACGGCCACACCACGCCTATCCTTACTAACTCATATCACCTATATCCCATATCCCATCTCAACATTCACCTTCACTAAAATCAATTCAAGACTCATTCTAACTAAAATTAAAATGAATCTAAGATTTGTTTCGTGCTATTCAAAGAATATCAAACTTTAAAGGTCCATATCACGAAAATTAATTCATCGCAGATTTTTTTGAAGCTTATGCTTCATGAAATATACGACACATAAGACAAGATTAATAACATTTTTGTTACCATCTTGTCTTGGTTCGTTCATAACGACTCAAACATAAAGAATAGAACCTACCCGAGACCCGTTTATGGATCTTGAAGCCTTCGTTGAATCCTTCTTCAAAGGATACTTGTATCCAAGAGATCGAATGGGTGTGCTTGTTATGTTTTTCGAAGAAAGAATATAGTTGATGAGTGAAAATGTGTTCTTGAAGGATGAAAGGACTTACCAGATTAGAGATGTGATTTATTTACAGATCCGTTTTTTTTTGAGAGTGTAGATGGGAGGCGGATATAATAATGTGTTTAGGGTTATGATGTGAGATTTATTAGGGTACCAAATTCTTATATTCGTCTTTACAGCCGAACATGGATCGGGTACTATTTTTTTTTGTTGGGCCGGGTTTTGATCTCACGATGGATATGGGCCTTCAAAACTGAATATGGACGTGGACTTGGGCTGGTGTTGCTTTATCTCGTTGGGCTTGAGGTCCGAATATTGTTGGGGGATACAAATTATTTACAACGTTACTTCACTATCCGAATAATTTGTGGATACTCAAATTTATATATTGAGTGGTATTTTTGGTATTGCTAATTTCACGGAGGATACAAGATTCACGGCTTGAGCGAAACTTGTAACAATGATCATGGGGTTTTTGTACGGTATTATTGACAAGAAATTGAAGTGACGTTATCTCCATATGTGGTCAATATTATTAGCCGGTGACAAGAACTTCTCGTGCAAATGGTCGTACATGTTATGATGCTTCCGAAAGTTCGAAACCATCATGGGGGAGAAACGTGTACTTTGATGTGTTACGGATAACCTCCAGGGAAAAAGGAGTTTATACTACTTGACTTAGTATGGTTTGTGAAGTTATCTACATATGGGTAAAGAATTGTTGATGATGAAGATAGAACCGCTGCATGTTCCCCTAAAACAGATATTCACCGAAACCAAAGTTGTCATAACACTTTCAAGCTGACATTGTTTACGGTTCAGTCTTGATTTTGTAAAATCCCGCGAAAGAAATTATTTCTCGGTTTAAATCATAGACTTGTAAAATCCCGTAACAATGGAAACATCCTGGTAAAAGCAAAGTGCATTTCCGGATCTATCTTACGGTTTATTCTTGGTTTTGTAAAATCCCGTGAAAGAAACTATTTCTCGGTTTAAATTATAGAATTGTAAAATCCCTTAATGATGGAACCTTCCTGGAGAAAGGAAAGTGTATTTCGAGGTCTTATTTGATGCTGGTGATACAGTTTATGCTTCGAAGAAGGGATAAAAGGGTGTACTTCATGAATTGAATGTTTGTTTGGATATTCATCATGGCAGTTTGGTTATTACATGGTTTTACGAGGTTATGTGCTTCTAACCATGGTCGGGATGGAAACCATTATCTTAGTTCACTTAAAACGTCAAAGGAGGCTAGATTTGAGCTTTTAACCAGAAGATGTGACAACGACGTTAATTCAGTATTATCTATTTAAGGTTGAAGTGAAATATCACGGGCGAGTGTACTTAGTATCTGAAGGTATCGGGGATGGTTGGATGAAGATTCTTCGATATCCTTGTTCGAGCTTTTTCAAAAAAGCAAAGACTTGAAAATCTAGTTATTTTTGGGTGACTTTTCCATTTCTTTTACCACTTGGGGGAATTGGGCTCTTACCACCACAAAATAACTATCACTTTAAGGAGTTACGTTGTAGTGCTCAGTGTCACATTGAATTATGGATTTTCAAGAGGTGATGTACGTCTAATACTTGATGGTTGGTTGGTTGAAGAGTATAGAGTACTTAGAGATTCAAATGGGCATGAATTCTCGGCACCACTCTTTGTTACATATGTGCAAGTTTAAGTCATGAGTTCGGGTTAGTTCACTTCAGGGTCAAATTCATCATATTGGTTTTCTCCATCAGCTGTCACGACAAATAGCCTACTGAATGATAATGGGTTGATTATAAGTTTGCCAAGAGAGATTGAAAAGAGAGAGATAATGACGTTTGAACACAACAGTTCAAGCCTCGTACTCTAAAGAAAAGAAATGTGTACGCTTCAGTGCGCATTATCTTCGGAAGAAGAGAAATCTTCTCATTTATGACCATTCTCATCAACATGCTTCATGCTTTTTCCATGCGCTTTCAGTGATCAAGCGAACCGGACTACCGTTGCTAGTACTCTTATTCCACTTGCTCAATATAATGACGATGGCGACATCATGTGCTAAATTTTGCGGGGGAGAAGTGTGAATAGAATACTTTTGGATGATATTCACTTACTTAATCAAGAATGGCATCTCCGTATTCAATTCTTGAGGGGGAGAAGAAGTGTGATAATACTGCATGGTTGATTGATATCTGAGAATAAATGGTCATACGGCTCCTAACTATTGGAAGAACCGAGCTTCTTATTGTCGGGTCATCTTCATCATGTCTTCGATAGAGATGATGGTGTATAAGTTTGTTCCACGTGTCCCTCTTAATAGTTCCACACCATCTAGTTCTCTATCAAAGCAAGAGTGTTTTCTGAAGGCCACTTCAAGATCAGAGTCACTAAATTGACCAATAGAGAACAAATTATGACTAACATATTAACGAAGCAAGAGTAAGAGCCGTTGGTTGACATCTTCTCACGGACTATTGAGATTAATGACAAAGTGCTTCCAGTTGCGAGGCTGATTTCCTTGATGAACATCTTTCTGTTCTTGTTTCATTGGGAGGGATTTGATTTAAGGGGATTTGCTATATACAAGTTAACGGGAATGAATGTGGTGAGAAGAAGATGCTAACTTTCTATTCCCCAACTGGACAATCTTGAAGAAGGTCGAGTCTACAGTCTGTTCTACATTTTTTGCTGCATTTTAGAAGACTAAAGACGAGTTGCATTTGACAATCTAAAGACTTCTTCTTATTCCGGGCATTCATCGAAAAGATTGCCAGTTTAGGGGAGAGCACTAATTGGGGGAGAGTGAAAAGTCAGATTCAATCCCCAATTAGACTTGCTCACATTCTTCAGCAAATTGATTCTCACAAAGATTACAAAGTGTTCTTCTCAAAAGATTTCTTGTATCTGGACTTATAATGTGTTGCTGATTCTGAAGTATCAAAACCAGCAAGGGGAAAGGAGACATACATCTAAAAGCATAACGAGTACATATGATGAACTTAATACTTCTAAGTGATTGAAGTTATCCCGGGAAGACAAATGTCATGACCGCAGAGAAACTCAGTGTATCGAGTGGCTTTTAATGTTCTTATTCCAACTACGTGGGAGAAGAGATGGAAGATAGTTTCTGTTGATAAAAGAGGTACACATGTGAGCTATTCAAAGGGAGAGAAATGGGTACATTAGGGACGCTCATCTGTTTCACTTGAGAGCTTAATCACTTATTCCGGAGATGACATCCGCAGAGAAAATCAGTGATACAACCTGCTTCTTCAATGATTATCGGTCATTCTTTCTTTGGATATTTGGGTATTTCGGGGTCTTCAGCCTCATACACTATCATCAGGGGAGAGAAAGTATACATCGGGGGTCATTCTTTGAATTTTGAACTTAATCTGCTACTTCGATGTTATCGGTTACTCTTTCTTTGGGTATATGTGTATTCGGGTTCGTGACATTTATTCACTGAGACATACTGCATCAATTCAACTACGTGGAGGAAGTGGTCTCTTGACAACTTCTGGTATTCTTCGCTTCAGAGTTTAGTATAAAAGGAATTTGAGAAGATTCATTCAAATGTGGGATGATACGTTGTTGTTCTTCTTCTTGATGATATTACCCTGAATGGAGAATCTCGATTATCGTTCTTAAAAGGAGCAGCGGGATTTATGATAATGGTGTGCCTCTCTGTGCACCTGGCTAAGGCAAGCTTGAAATAGAGCTTCGAATCTGCTCATCTAATGGTTTTTCGGTTTGGGGGGAAGCTGCCAAAGTCTCTCTTTCTCAAAGGCTCATGTTCTATCTTCTATTATGGAGCCTCAGAAGCTTTGGTGGTGAAAGTTTAAGAGATGATGAGTTCTTCTACAACGGGGCTGCTCGATATCCTTATCTCAGTACTCGTATCATCATCCTTCTTAAACTATATCATCTACACTATCTGTATATATTTATCAAAAAACCAAATACAAAAATATAAAACCAGTAAAAAGAAAATAGAAAAATATAAAACCTTAAAAAATCCATAAAAATCAGAAAATTTGAAAAATACCAAAAATATGTTTTTCTTTCAAGACATGTCTTCTGGTATCGATAACATCTGCGGTCTTAGAAATGTCATTCAATAATAGCACGGGACCATAGATGAAGTTCGAGCAGAAGGTGTAAATATTTCTTTTCAAAACATGTCACAATTCAAATGGCTTACAGTTACTTCAGACTGTAACCCATGCTTAAAAATGGCTTACAGTTACTTCAGACTGTAACCCACGCTTAAAACCATGGTTTGCTATTATTTCAGATAGCAACCCGCTCTTCAAGAAAGGAAAGTGCTGCGCTAAACCTATTGTCAAATATTTCGTGCACTTTTCCTAAAACTAATGAGGAAAGTATGTCGAAGGACTGCTGTTCCTACTCAAATATTTTTTCTTCAAAAATTCTTCAGAAAAATATTTGTTTTAACTAAATGGTGGTAAATGAGTTGCATAAAAATCTTTCAGAATCAGAGTTTTCATAAAAATTTGAAAACTCAATCAATGACTTCAGCGCTTTTAAACTTTTCAGAAAATGAGTCATTGATTGAGGGGGAGAATGTTTTCAAATTTATATCTTCTAACGGACTTATCTAATTATCCTTATACTTAAATGTAAAACATGTTAACCTACGTTGAAGGACTAGGTGCCCATGATATGATTGTTAGGATTAGATGATTAGACTTTGATAAACACATTATTCCCATACCTTATATGATCTGATTGATATGTTGGATTGACTTTTATTAGTCGATTGCTGTTTGGGTGTTGTCGACCACCATATATGTCTATCTGTGCTTACTAACGTATGCATATAACATGGTTTAAAAGAATGTTCCCGATCCGGATCCAACAAATGAAGATGCTTGGATGCCGAAAGGAAAGGGTAACTATATCTTGGGTCGACAAATGAAGAAACGGAGCTTAATTTGACTTTCATGGAGAGTTGGCATGAAATGCAACGTAAGAGCTCTCACTGCATGAGCAGATGGTTTTCTTCATCATCAAATGAAGAAACGGAGCTTAATTGGACGTCTATGAAGAGTTGGCATGACAAATGCAACGTCAGAGGTCTCACTGCATCAGCAGACGATTTTCTTCCAGCCCTACAGCAACAACATAAGCTTCTGAACCACCTAACGTATCTTTGTGCAAGACAAGTAGTGGATGATAACATTTTTTTTAAACAATTTTTAAATAATATTGTTTTGAAAAATGGAAAAATATTGGGTTTGAAAATAAATTGGACTTAATTTTAAAAATCACCGGACTTCATTTTAAATCTAAAGTCACTCAATCAACGACTACGGTCATCGATTGAGGGGGAGAGTGATTTCTTATTAAATATTTTCAAACGATATTTCTTCACAAAAGGTCCGTTTGTACAATAATAAGTGGTGATCTAAAGATTTAATGTTATGTCATGGTATAATTTTCTTTAAAACTCAAAGATCTTACAAAATGAAATTTTTTCTATTCTTGTTTGATTGTGAAATTGTTTTGTTTTACTTAAAGATCTCTTAAAACTATCATATCTGACACTAACAATCTTTAATGTCTATAGTTGGTCCTTATCAGTCATTTTCAAAAATTAAATCAAGCCACGTCTTTCCCCAAATTTTTCTAAATGATTTAAATCAATTGGGATCACAAATCTGAATTGGTTTGAAATTTTTGATCGGGGGAGAGATCGTGATTTAAATCTCTTATATGTTTAAATGGAATTGAGTTTAGTTCTTAAAGGCACTCCTGCCTCCATGTGCCAAACGATTTCAATATATGATGCACATGATTGAGGAGGAGCATTTATCCAAAAACCAGATGAGTATTTAAACCTAGCCACATTTTCTCCCATGTTTTCTAAACCTTATTAAATCACTTGGGATCCAAAATCTCAAAGGGTTTGATATTTTTGATCGGGGGAGAATTTGTGATTTAACTATGAAATCTGATAAATGATGATCGATTTGATTCAAAAGTGCATATTGCTCTCCCATATGTGCTAAACTCTTTCCCGTATTCTCGAAGCACATATTAAAGGGAGAGCATTTCAAAAGAAAACAAACTTTCAAGGTACAAAAATTTCTATGTCTCAACATAAGTACCTTGATTGATTTTCTAAATGGTTTCTTAATGGCTTTTGTGATCGTAGATGTACTTCGAAAGAACTCTTTCCTCTATGTGATAAAATGATTTCAAATATCCTATGCACATATTGAGGGGGAGAATTTACCAAAGAAAATCAAATGGCTTTTTCCACGGAAATTGTGATCAAGAATATATTTCAAAGAACTCTTGCCTCTATGTGCTAAACAATTTCAATATCATATGCACATGTTGAGGGAGAGCATTTCTAAAATGATCAAAACAATTAAGGTACAAAATACTTTGATTTTATATCACAAGTACCTTGATTGATTTTTCCAAATGATTTTTCAATTAGTTTCAAGGAAGAATGAACTGTAGCAAAAGACCGACCATTTTAATTTATGCATGGAGTTATAAGGATGGTGAGGTTAGGTATTCGTTCCCACGATCCGGCCAGAGCCGGAGGGATCTACCTAGGGACAATCCACTAGATAGTGTAGAGTCCTTAGATATGATGCAAAAAAGGAGAAAAATGAGAAATGGGAAGAGTGCGGACTGAGACAGAGCTAGTACTGAAATAAACCCAACAAGGTTCTAGTTATGAAGTCTCGGTAAGCATTGAAGGGGTTGAAGAATGAAAAAGAATTGAATGTGAAAAGGGTGAAAAGAAATAGCCCTCCATTAATTCAACCTTAGGGCAGAAACCGGGTTCAATAGATATGCTACTGGTGGTTACCAACGTAACGCTGGTATTGAAGACAAGACGTCATGGACCCAGTGACGCACTGCACTAAACTACCCAAGCTACTCAAGTTCCTCTTAAAAGGACTTGTTTCATTCTCACGGGGAACCTACATAATCTATCGACTGTCTCTTAGAGATTGTTGATATTGAAGAAGGAGACCCTCTCCCTAGTCTCCGGCATAGGAAACCAAATGTGCACAATTGAGTCTAGAGCCAAGAGATCATCCACAATATCTCATTAGGACACATAATTCATGAAGACTTACTTTTTCACACAATGTGGAAAGTAAGAATATGTTTTGAGAGTCCTACGCATTATCCTTGTGGTATTGCCAAGACTTGGTTGTGACATCTGGACTTCATCAATGGATCGATTCAATATTGAATCAATCCAGGTCCAAGAAAATGGATTGACGGATACCTTTGAAAAACCGGTCGTTGTGCTCAAAAACTCTTTTCTTTAGCACTTCGATTGTGTATTGTGTTTTCAAAACCAAAAGGGTATTTATGACTGATAATTGATTTTCCATAAAACCTTCGTTGTATTGAAAAACCCTTTATATTAAATACACGATTGTTTTCAAATCACTTTCATCAATCAGTGAATCTCAATTCACTGGTTCACTCACTCCGTGTTGTCTTCTTTGAGACGTTCCGGTTTGAGAACGGCTAGAGCAGCTGCGAAACCCTGTCAAGGAGATTCTCCGGATTTATACCTGATCACAGGCAGTACTTGTACTGATCAACGAGGAACCGTGGGCCGTGCACCTCAATTCAACAAAAGTGATCAAAGACACTTTTGTGCGCTTTATTGCTAACTGTTTTATGCAGGAACACCCGACGGTTGCAGCTGATCAGAATTGAGAAGTCATTCCATAGCCGCATGCTCACAGCATCCACACTTAATTAAAGAAATCATGACAAGTGCTAATCTACATAACCTGGCTCTGATAGCTATAAATATCATGAACCAGTAAAGCTTCCGCTACTCTGATGAAATGATGTCATGATCCAGAAAGTGTGAGTATGTCGGTCCGAAAGTCACTACATCACATGAAGGCAACACAATAAAGGATGATCCAGAGATTTACTGTGGCTGATGATCTCAAAGAAAGCTCGAAGATCATCAAGATGTGGATCAGTTCAAAGACCTCCACTGAAAGTACATAATAATCGGACTTTGAAAGAGTCACTGCTAAAGCACAAAGAATGTAGAATTTGAAGAATTGAAGTCTACGAGCTCAGATGAGAAGACAAGAATAGAATGCTAGGATTCGAAATGTAAATCATGGGGTCACCTCCCTTAGGGGGAGATTGTTAGGAATTGGAAATTCCATAGTGAAGAGTCGGTCACCCCAAATATAATCTAGCATAAGTTAGCTCGTAGACATATCGTTATTTACTGTCTATTAGGTTAGTTATTAGCTTAGTGCAACACCGTGGAGGAAGGACGGGTCTTTACCCACTGTATGCCTGATCCACAGCCCGTCAGGAGGGCGTTTAGTTTGTAACTATAAATACCCCTTCCATCCTTGGAAGGGGTGGTGCTTCATTCTCAATCTAACCTTTCTTTTTTGTTTATCTCTCTATAACCACCCTCTCCTCTCTTCATCTCTCTAAAACCATGGATTTCTTGTATCATCACCATCTAAGGCCACCCGAATCATCATAACACAATACATGTAAGATCCTACAATTTGATTCAATGATTTCGGTTGATTTTACTTTGTCGTGAATCTTTTGCCCATCAACATCATAGTATAATTTTAATACCTCTGATATGATTGATTCCTTGGAGGGACTGGCCTGTTGTGGTGAAGAAACCTTTGGAGAGACCATTGGTGAAATGCTAGCAATGAAGATGGTCTGGGCAGTTGGTTCATCATCAACATCTTAATCAAATGCATCACAGTCTGCAACTTGAAATGCATTGGGATTGTTTTGACCCATACCCTGTACTTGCTGTTCATCCACATCAGCATCATACGTTTTGGCATTTCCCTCAGCTAGGAATAGCAATTCTTCCTCATTCAACACAGCCCCACTATCTTGAGCTTGCACCAGTAGCATTTTATCTCTGAAGTACTCTGCATTTTGTGGACGTTTTGGAAGAGTGCAGTTCCTTGCTATGTGTCCTTCTCCACCATAGTTGTAGCACTTGATTGGCTTTCCTTGTCCCTGGGCTATGTTCCTTCCACGATTATGATTACCCACATATCCTCCACCTATAGCAGCATTTCCATAACCACCAACAACCCCAACATTTCCTTGCTCATTGTGTGGAAGATAAGCATTCTGACTTCCCTGCACGTTTTGCGCAACTATCCTTTCATCTTTAACCGTAGCATGATTGTGAAGGTTAGAAGCAGCTCTGAGATGATTGTTAGTGGGTGGGTAAATTTCAGGTTTTGTTTAACCATTAGAGCCACTTGATGAGCAAATTGTTCCATGAATGAGTCTGAAGGCTTATAACTTGGGTCTGGAATAAGTTTGTGATTACCATCCCCAGTAGGTATGACTTGTGATGCTTTGGTGGTTATTCCTACATTAGTGTAGAATGCAGTTGAATCATTTGAAGAACTTGCATCACCAGTACTGGTATTAAACTTTTCCATGATCATTCGTTCAAATGCAGCATGCTTCTCATTTTGGAGCAAATAAGCATACCGTTGCTCATAATTGGTGTTCCTTAATCCTTTGTTTAGTTTGACTGCAGTGACAAATTTGTGCCATTCGGGATTCATGTTGTTCACAAACTTTGAATTGAGCTGGATATTTGGCATTGTCATTTTGATATTCCTCATATCATTCACAAGTTTGTGGAATCTCACATAATATTCAGTAACACTTTCCCCTAGTTTCATTTTAAAGTTCTCAAAGTCATCATACAGCTGAGACTCCCTGTCTTCTTTAGTCAATTCAGAACCAGAGAGAAGCATCTTAAAATTGTCCCATACTGCCTTAGCTTCAGTGTTGTGATTGATCAACTTGTAAATGTCCTTAGGTAAACCCTGAAGTATAATGTTTGAAGCCTTGATGTCTGCATCGTATCTCTTCTTCTCCTTATCATCAAGCTCATCATACATCTTTGGTCTATTCAATCCTAATATAACTGAACCATCAACAGCAGTTTCAAG
Source organism: Chrysanthemum seticuspe (assembly GCA_019973895.1). Lineage (NCBI taxonomy): Eukaryota > Viridiplantae > Streptophyta > Magnoliopsida > Asterales > Asteraceae > Chrysanthemum > Chrysanthemum seticuspe. Next base: position 58,949,804 of record BPTQ01000003.1, read on the forward strand.
GATATCTCTGGTAGTCTCAATTTGATATGGTCCTTCATCAATTGACTTAAGGATGTTAACCCCATTTTCCTTTCCTAAGCAGTACAGTCTGATTCTTTGAGCCCACGAGTCATAATCGGTTCTATCCAGCATGGGAGGACGAGTATCAGATCTTGCAGCTTAAACATCATCAGCAACGAAAGAAGTGATTGTAGACATGATTACAGATTCCACGGGATTTTACTACTATTTGATTAAACCGGGAAATAGATTCTTTCACGATTTTACTAAATCAAGAGAAAACCGTAAAACGTAACACAAAGAAACGACAAGTCTCAATAGACAAATCGCACACTTGATAAATCGCACCCTAGACAAATCGCACCCCAAACAAATTGCACCCTAGACAAATCGCACCTACACAAATCGCACCTAGACAAATCGCATAAGCGTCAAAACGCTTATGTTGAAAAATCGCTTAGTGGACAAATCGCATAACACTCAAGTCACATAAACTGACAAATCGCATAGTACACAAGTACACCCACTACTTCCACTACTTTGTCCTTTCTTGTCGTTTTGTCTCAATAGAAAAATCGCATGCTAGACAAATCGCTTCACAGAAATGACAAATCGCATATGTGACAAATCGCTTCAATAAGCGTTCACAAGAGAGACAAATCGCATAGGTTTTTAGGACAAATCGCATAGAAGAAAGCTTATACGAGACACAAATCGCATATTTGAAACTTTCAAAAACACCACTTTTCAATCCAAAAACAACCCAACCACGATGATTCAAGCCTTCCAAACCAAAACCTAAACACTTATAATGATTCTAAACACAAAAGTACTATCAAAATCCAAACTTTAACACAAGAAATGATCCAAATGATGCAAACTACTCTAAACTCATTCAAACCCAAAAACCTTATGAAAACCACTAGAAATCCAAGAACATGAAAGATGAGTGATCAAACCATGTCTCTGATACCAAATGTAATATATTGGTTTTCATAAACACATAAATACACAAGTAAATGAGGCGTATGGTTTGTAGTTTAGAGAGAGAATGTGGAAGAGATTTGGGAACTTAGTAAGACAAAGAAAAATGATATTATGAGAAGCTCCAACCCTTTACCTTGCTAGGCAAAGGGTATTTATAGTTACAAATAAGACTCGCCTCCTACGGGCTGTGGATCAGGCATACAGTGGGTAAAGACCCGACCGTCCTCCACGGTGTTACTTAACAAACTACGTACTAACACTAAAATAACTACGACTATGAGCTTTCTAACGAATACATATACTTGAGGTGGCCGACTCTTTAATAACGGGATTTTCTAAATCCTAACATGTGTTTTAGAAATGTGTTTGAGTTAGTATTTATAAGAAAAGTGGTAAAGTTTTAAAAAAAAAAGTTTTTTCTTATATAAAAGGTAACAATTTTAGGAAAAGGCAAGTGTTTCAATATCGGTTAACAATCCAACCGATACTCAAATTTTTGGTACCTCGACCGATCTGACGACCCACACCCACACTCGACTCGACCGATTTCCAAATCGGTCGTCGTGTGTTTTTTTTGATGACCGACCGAGTCTAAAACCCCCATTGTGTCTAGCCTTATAGATTTGGCAAAATAATAACCGAACTGAACCGAATCAAAAACCTAATTCATATAAATATAAATATTTTTTTATGTTCATATACATAAAAAGATCATTAAATTTTTCGTTTACTATAATTAAACAATTTTTTAAGCTTGAAGTATTTTTTTTCTTCTAAATATATAAATAATTAAATTTAAAAAAAAATTAAATTTTGTAATTCGGATTATTCGGGTCAACCCAAAAATCGAACATAACTCAAATTCGATTTTTGGTTCGGTTAAGTATAATTTGAATTCGGTTCAGTTTGATTTTTGGTTTTACCAAAAAAGAAATAATTGAACTAACCAAACCGAATAAATCGAACGGGGACTTGATAGCGTATCATTATTAGTAGCCCAATCCCACTAATCATACACTCGAATCAAGCCCAAACAACAACAGTTCGCGAGTCAACATTGAGAAGAACTACATAAACCCAGGCTGAGCTAGGCCTGGTAACGTTTCTCAGGCTGCATAGTACATGTACAAGAGACAACAGTCCCAACTGTCGCTAACGTTTAAGATGTACGAGTCTGACATAATGCAGTGGAGAGCACACGACCAACAAATTAGGAAAGTAGAGCACTGTCGTGTACGAGGTAAAGGACGCATGACACATGTCCTCCTTGTCTGCTCTCGGATGATCAACACCTGACTCCCTAGATGTCGTTGATCATCCCTAAAAGGTTTATCTCTAAACCCTACAAGCCTCTCTATAAATAGAGAGCAACACACACAACTTCACAAGTTTCAAACACTTGGGCAAATACTGCCTCATAGCAGTAAAGTATGGTCTTTGTTTAAGTGTTTCCCGAGCTTCTGAATCTTCATCAATCTCATCGAATCCTTACCTTTTTTACACAGGAACCTAAACAACAAAAAGATTCCTATCCCATCTCTAAACCGATTTACATAGCATACGTAAACATAAACTACCACTAAAAAGGTTTCATGTCTTTCGGTCATCGGCTATAGGCGGATAATCCGGAGAGATCCTGATTTTATTATTTTTGCTTTTGTGTATTTGTATAATTAGTTTTTTTATCATACTAAACTCATAAGCCCTATCCCACAAAGCCCTAACCACCATAACACATGTTATGTATGTTGTGAAACCAAACAATAACTTTTTCCTCATCCATAAAACTTTGGTTTTACCGTTGGTGATCATTATTGTCGGCGATAAGAGTTGCAAAAGAAAATGACACTTCTACCTAAAGGGACAGCAAGCCATGACGTTAAAAAATGTCACAAAAGATGAGAAAAAAAGCAATAAACAACTATGTAATTTAATACAACCATTCCTTCATTTAAACAAACAACAAAGAATATAAATAAAAGAATGAAGAGGCTTTCATCATCCAAAAAAGACATTTATGTATTCAAGTTGTCAACATTCATTTTGGTTTGTTCATCCAGAAGTGTTGGGATTACGTGTAATCATTACAGAGTGTCGGTCATATTGATTATGTAATAGGTCATGATTTATTAGGCTTCTATTTTTGTAATAGCCCGTGGGCCGTGTAGAAAGTCTAGAACCTTCCATATGGGGCGTTGCCCTAGATTGTAACAACTATATATACCCTCTCCCTTGATAGGAGAGGGTGTTGGTTCATTTTATGCAAGTTTACCCTTTCATTATTTTCTCTCATAATATGTTCCTTCCATTCTCTCTCTCTCTCTCTCTCTCTCTCTCTAGATTCATGTGGTATATAACAAGTATGATGACCTACAAGTGGTATCATTCACCTAAGGATACTTAAGTGTTGTCTTTTGTGTTCTTTTCGAAGGTTACAAGTCATTATAATAGTAAAAGCTTCGACCTTTTTTTATTCTTTCTTTGGTAACTTTGATTCCTTGCACTTTATTCTTGAATCTTGGAAAATTTCAAGGTTGTGGTAGTGTTAAGAAGCATAGTTTTCATTTAAAGTTAGCTAGCTTTTAGATAATAAACATCTCTTAGTTTTACTATCTTTCGAACTTCTTAAACAATAGTTTCTAAGGTTAAAGGTTAAAAATTTATTGTAGTTTAAGTGTTTTAAGAAGATTTGGTCAAAAGAAACTCGTTGAAAAAGTGATTTTAGGCATAAAAACGAGTTTTGAAAAAACAGTCGTTCTTTCAGATTAGTTTGAAAACCTAAACTTTTGGATTTGTACGTGAACCCTAAACTTTCGGATTTCCCCCATCCTCAGTTTCTTCACGGATTGCGGATTACTCAGTGTTTTTCTTGCTTGGATAAGCCAGAACAATACTTCACTTTGGGAATTTCTTCTTACTTGGAAAGTTAGAAGAAAACTTTCATGTTTCTTTGAAATTTTCGAAAATCTTGGAACTTTCAAATTTCTTTTAAACCTTTCGGATTTCTTAGATCAAAAGTAACTTTCGGATTTGATTCAACGGATTAAGGAACTTTCAGATTTCTACCCCAGATTTCAACCTTCATATTTCTCTTTGGAAGAGTAACTTCCAGATTTGTTCTATGAATTTCAAGATCAAGACACTACAACACACTTCTTAATCGTCTACAAGATCCATCATAACTACACAAGTCGAATCAACAATCATGTCTCAATCACCGTATTTCAACTACCTTCCTCAACAACACCCTCAGCAACAATAATACCCGCAACAACAACAATACCCTCATCAACAGCAACAATTACCAATGCAACACTTTCCTACACAACAAATTCAAAAACAACCACACTGTTTTGCTCAAATATGTGAAGCTATCAGTAGTCAACAATGAATTCATGAAGCTGGCTCAACTCAAAGACCACCAATGCTCACACTAGAAAATTATGTTCAATGGGCTAGCCAATTCTTAAGGTTCATGGAACTCAGGAAACCTCATGGAAAATATCTGAAGCAAGTGATACTTGAAGGACCTTTCGAAATGCCTACTATAATGGTTCCATGAGATCCAACTGTTGTTCCACCAAGACCTGACATTGTTACGATTCTTCCAGAAAATCAACTTACTGGAGAACAAATACTTCACCATGAGGCAGCTGAAATTGCAATGCAGCATATTCTTCTTGACATACCAAATCCAATTTACCAAAGTGTTGATTCTCAGTTAATAGCAAGGGCTATGTGGGAACATATACACCTCCTGATGAAAGGCATTGAGCTAAACCAAATTGATATGGAATCTAAATTGTATCACGTGTTTGATATGTTTACTATTGAGCCAAGGGAGTCTTTAGAATCATACTATCATCGTTTCACAAACATAGTCAATGAATTGGAAAGAAACAACGTCGACTTACCAACAATTGCTATTAACACAAAGTTTCTAAACTCCTTGGGTCCAGATTGGTAGAAATATGTAACTTTTTTTCGTCAGGCCAAGAACATTCACGATGTGAAATATGGGTTGTTGTTTGATTATCTAAAGCACCATCAAATCTGAAGTTGAAAAAGATCGAGCTATCCGTGGAATGCTTCAATCTCCTACACCTCAGAATTTATTAGCACTCATGGCTCAATCTTATCCTATTCCATATCCACAGTCTAATCACGCATTTATTCAATAGTAACACAACTTTACTTACCCTCAACAATCACCTACAAACCACATCGTTCCATATGATTCACATCAACAATCAACCATTACTAAAATTGTTCCATATGATAACACAGACACAATGTACTATGTCAGGATTTAGAAAATCCATATGAAAGACTCGGTCACCCCGACTGTTAGTTAGCACAAGTTAGTTCGTAGTCTTAAACGTAGAATAGTTAGTTTAAGTATCACCGTGGAGTCGGGTCGGGTCTTTACCCACTATCAGCCCGCTCTATAGCCCGTAGGGGCGTTTATGCGTAAGTATAAATACCCTCTTCCCACCAAGGGAGAGGGTTGGAACTTCATTTGATTAAAATCTAATCAACATCACTTTCTCTCTCTAAGAAGTCTCCCAACTTCTTCTTTCTCTCTCTAAACTCACGAAAAGCATCAAGATCCAAACGTGTTTGTGTTATATTAGTAGCCTACAATTGGTATCAAGAGCCATGGTTTGATCTTCTAGATTGTGGTTGCTCGGATTTGTAGTTTGGTTCTTGTGGTTTCTTTGGTTCAACTAGTTCTTGATGAAAACACTTTGGTTTGATATAGTTTATGGGTAGATTCGTTATATGCTTGTGATGCAGGATTTCTTACCAGGTTTTACATTTATAGTTACTCGTGTACCTATGGCCTACCTAATGCACTAACGGCTAGTGTATCCGGTCGCATGTAGTGAGGAAATGGTAAGACCGAGGCCGTCCCAAGAACGGTTGATTCCTAGCTGTCTAATTAATTAAATTGTCACATGATATAAGTTTAAATGATAATATTTAATATGTCACATGATCAATTGGGTTGGTTCTCTGGTAAACAAGCGAATGGGAAAGATAGTGATGCTATTCTCAAACCGTGTTGATCCACAAATGAATCGTGGCAAAAGCCGGTAGACTCCTATGGTCAATTCATCTACCCTATGATTCTTAGACTCCTCACCAAGATGATCAGATCACCCAGGATCATTCGACAATCTAATAGCAGTCATTAAGAGCCGGTGTTTACTATCGCATTACATGGGTTCTAAAAGTCACTAGATTCCTGCTTCAAGTGGGGTTTAAATTCGTCGACCCTTCTTTGGTCAATTCGCCCTGACCTATGGTTCCTAGATTCCTCACCAAGATGATCAGATCACCCGGGATCATCCGGAAACCTATTGACAGTCATTAAGTACCGCTAAATGCAAGATTTGAAATAATGTGTGCCCGGGCGCTAGCATCTTAGACACACATCCCTAATTCTTAAGTTCATCCTTCCGAACGGTGATCCTTTGGTCAATTCGCTCAAGAGGGATTTGATAGTCTTTTGGTCAATTCTTACCAAGCCTCTCTACCTACTTACTTAGGGTCAGTTAGTCAATTCTCCTAAGCAAATAAATACGACCGCAACTCAAAACTACCAAAGCTAGGGTAACTACCAATAAACTATGCATGCATACACTAGAAACAATTAATAAACGCAAGAGAATTAATAATAAAAGAATCAAAACTAGGCTAACACCTAGTTTTCACATTACCAAAATATTCAAGTGGAATGACTAATAAAACAAACACATAAAATGACAGATAAACAAAGAATAAACATCAAATAATTAGTTGACTAATAATAAATTAATAGACAATTAATAGAAATGCACCAACAATTAAAATAGAACAAAACCAATAATGAATAATGAAACTAAATTAATTAAGAGTCGAAACATGATTACATATTGCGCCAATAAATTGCTATCGATCCCCTAGTTGAGTACCGGGGCAAAACCTCGAAGGGTTTGCCCCTTAGAACTATCTATTGCTGCTGAGTTTCTTTTTGCTATGGCGGCTGACCCACGAAAACCACATAAACAATGAATTCTAATGATGAAGTACATCTCATTTAGGTATTTATATTAAATAATTTTAGGCATTTTGCAACTAAGGCCCTTGAACTTGCGTATACTTTTCACTTGGAGCTTTTTATTTTTTTTCTTTATTTACACATTCAAATGTGTAAGAATCTTTTTATAATATTGACGACTTCAACCTCTGGACTTCAAAACTTTGCGCCCAAGTTATTAATTACGGCGTAATTAATTACGGAGTTACGCCGTAATTCTTTATCCGCATATTCTTATCTGGTCCGTAATTATCTCTACGGTGTAACAAAATTACCATGTTACGCCGTAGTTAACAATAATAATTACGTCGTAACCTTAAGAGGAGGTTATGCCATATCCTTCATGGCTCTTATTTACGCTGTAACACAATTAAGCAGTTATGGCGTAACCTTCACAAATAATTCTCAGACCCTCGTAGCGTGGGTTACGGCGTAGTCAAATGTGCCACTTATGCCGTAACTTATCTTCAGAATATATGTTTTGGCCTTATATCACATCTTTTCCGCTCCAACGCCTCATTTATCCTGAAATGCAAATATGAACGAATATAAACGAATTAAGTACCATATTAATACAAATGAGGCCATAAACACGGGACATTGATATAAAAAGGATCAGGATAATTTGATGTTATCAAATATCCGCCCACTTGAACTCTACTTGCCCTCAAGTAGACCTTTTAAATAATTTTTAAAAAGATATCTCCCAAGAAATTTTGGAAGATATGAGTTTAAAAATCACCTAAGCTAAAAAATTCCAAACCGAGCACCTCACGAAAGGGAATTGAAATCACACACTCTCTCATTATTCATGTGTTTATTTTTGGGGTGATCACTCAACTGCACAGTCATGGCGAGCATTCTATCATAGGCTTGGAAAATATACTAATGTGCACCACTAGAGTCTATAGATGAAGCTATTCTAAAAGGCAAAGGGTTGACACAACATAAAGGCTTATGGGGTTATTTTGTCATTACTAACGAGCTACGGCGAAGGGGACAAAACCAATGATACATGACCAAATCCATGGCCAAGACACCAATGATTGCTCGCTTCCTCACCTAAGCGCAATTCATGACTAAATGTAGGATAAGACATGTGGAAACATTTAATGGGTGTAATTAAAAAGACACGAAACAAATAATTTCCTAAGTCCACAATCGCCCCACCACTAGTCGCATTCAATCCCACAGAAAAAACTGAGGGTCAAGAGTCAGGGGTCTTCAATACACGAGTCAATGCATATAAAATGTAGCGTAGTGCCTCATAATCTCCATAAACTAGGCAAATAAGATGCATTAACTCGGCCTTTATCATTAATGGAAAAAAATATGTGCTATAAAAAAATTTAAAATTTGGGTAATTTTAGCACATATTTCGACCAAAAAACTATATAAACAACCAATTCTATCTCCCACCCCCCACTTGAAATGTACCATATCCCCATTGTACAAATATTAATTAAAATTTGAAAGACGAGATAGAAATGTACGGGTTTCTAATTTTACCAGTAAAAACAAAACGGATATGTAAAAATTGCGCCTAGCTGAACAAGGCGAGAACACTAATCATAAACAAACACTTGCTTGCATGCTTTTTTTCACACTCTTTTATTTCTCTTCTTTTTTCACCATTTTTTTTATGCAAGACAAGGTATGCATGAATAAAAACGCTACGAACATAAAAAGCATCCCCCCACTTAAGATCAACTATCATCTAAACCCGATTTTCTTGCAAAACCCTTTATTCAAAACCCGCGACTTTCAGCAGTGGAACCAAAATTAAACAACAGTGCCCGGACCATGGACATGTCCACAACTGCCATAGATTCTGAAACTGAAAGTAGATCGTAAGAAAAACAAAAAAAAAAAAAAAAAAAATAAAGACTTACCAAAAATCCTGATATAGCTCCCACGGCAGCGGCGCCAAAATTCTTATGCAGGTTTTCCTACCAGTATTTAAATTTATAAGGTCTCGTCTACCTAAGATCTACCTATTGCACTAACGAGCAGTGAACCCGATCGTGCGTAGTATAGAAGGTGGCAAAGTCGAGGTCGTTCCCGAGAGCTATGTAGATGAGGATCCTAATTAAGTCTAATGTCACGGTTTTTAAAAGCTTTAAGTTGAAATGATTAATTTTACTAAAAAACGATAAATAAAATGAGAAAATTAAATTGAGGTTGTGAACAATAGAGAGAAAGTGTGCTAACCTAATTACTCATCTTATCATGTTACGTTTATGTTATCTAATTACTTCCTATTACTTCAAGTGGGGGTTCAATTCGCTAGACTCCTTTGGTCAATTCGTCATAGCCTATTAGACAAAGGTTCCTACCCGACGTCAAAGGCCTACCCTTTGAGGAGACGGGGATCTCTAGCAACCTAAGCTAAGTCATTAAGTACCCTACATGCAAGATTTAAAACAATATGTGCCTGCTAGCATCTTATACACACATCCCTAACTTCTTAAGTTCCTCCTTCCGTACTGTGATCCTTTGGTTAATTCGTACAAGAGGGATTGATAGTCCTTTGGTAAATTCTTACCAAACCTCTCTACCTACTTCCCTATGGTTCTTTGGTCAATTATCCTAAGCAAGTAAATACGACCGCATCTCAAAACTACTGAAGCTAGGGTAACTACCAACAAACTATGCATGCATACACTAGAAACAATAATAGAAGTGCGAAAACATAAACAACACAATCAAGGAATCATGACTAGGCTAGCACCAAAGGTGTTTAGCCGATCATATTAAAACACATAATCAATTCAATGTTTAACATAATTAATGAAGACATGAATTAAAGTGTAATGAAATAGAAATCGCTAAAGCTAATCAATGATATGGTGTGATTTATCCCTTGGAAATAGCTCCGTATGCTGAGTATGATCTGCCCTTGGAACCCACTTCACATTCTCTGCTTTTGTGTGGTGAGTGAATGATGAACAATGCAGATTTAGGGCTTGTATTTATAGGCCTGACCATAGTTACGGCGTAATCTAATAATGTGTCTACGCCGTAACTTAATTATCCTCCAAACTCAACTCTCTTAGTGGTGATTACGGCGTAACCTTAAGAACAGTTACGCCGTAATTCTAAGCTCCGCCGTAAACATAATAATTGACTACGCCATAACTTAATTATCCTCCAAACTCAAGTCTCGTAGTGCTGGTTATGTCATAACTCATGCTTGGAGGTTACGGCATAGTTGATGGAGGCGCGAAATTCCACATGACCTAGATAGTTACGGCATAACTTAAGTTGATAGTTACGTCGTAACTGCTGTTGACTTGGCCTTCATAATCGTAATCCTAGCTACGGCGTAATTAAGAGTAGGAGTTACGTCGTAGCGTTTTCAATAAAAGCGTACTAAGGTGAAAATCGTTAAGAATATCTCAAAAACCGCATCTCTAAGCTCCAATGCTCATATATTACCTGAAAACGAAATATAAAGGAATAAGAGTATAAATACATATAAACAACATAAAATATGAGCATAAACGGGGGAAACTGACACATAAAAATCAGGATTATTTTATGTCATCATTAGGGTTTTTTTTTTTTTTTTTTTTGTAAAGTCTTACTAGCCCTCTTACTCTTACCAGTAAAAGGTGGTCAGACGTTTTACTTGTTTGTTTTTTCATCACCAGTCAGACATGGTAAGAGCTAATATATCTAACTCAGTAAGAGGTGGCAAAAAGATCTTACTACCTTTTATTAACACCCCTTCAACTCATTCATCTTCAAAACCTTTCAACCCATTCATCTTCAAATCAAAGCTAGGTTTTAAATTATTTGGTATTGGTTAAGTTACTTAATTGTTGTTTCATTGCGTTAAGCTTATGTTTTATTTTAGGGTGAAAGCTAAAGATACGCAACATAGTTTTTCAAAACAGACGATGTGTTGGTAAATTTAGTGCACTTGTGGGATTAGTTCACACCTAATTTTGGGTTAGGAGGTACGGAGTGTACACCCATGAGGTCCCTGAACGCCCTGACTCGACTCAGTAGTGGTTTGTACTGCTAGTGTATTGGTTACTACTGCTAGTGTAGTAACTGATGGTTCATACTGGTAATGTTATGGTTCCTGCTGGTAGTGTAATGGTTCCTGCTGGTAGTGTATGGTTCCTGCTGCTAGTGTAATGGTTCCTACTGGTAGTGTTGCAATGATTAATTTGTAACAGCTTTGACTCATTCAATTGGCTGTTATGACTGCTTTATGACCACGTTTAATTGGTCATGTAACCACTATTCCTATGATAATGGAGGCTTATTATGAGTGATTAATTGGCCGTTAATCATCCATAATGTCCATTAACTAGGAGTGAGTATTCTCTACTATAAATAGAGATGGTTTTCATCAGCATGAACATACTGAGAAACATACTGAAATCAGGAGAAACAAACATAAAGCTAAACACTGATAAGCGCAAGGGTTATTGAATTGTGCCTAATTCTATAACTAACATTTGGTCTTATCCCAAGTAGATATTCGTGTAACCAAGGCATTAGGGTCGAATAGATTACTTTGGAAAGTGATCACACAATTCCAAGTGATATCCGGTAACCACTTAGTGGTATTCCAGTTGCTACTGATTGTCTTTACCTTGTTCTGGGCTATTACCACCAACAATCAAAGTATACTATTTGTGATAATCAATGGCTGCTGCTGCAATGAAACACATGGCTTCGAACTTTGCCAAGCTTGATAAGTTTGAAGGGGTGGACTTCAGGAGATGGCAGAAGAAGATGAACTTCTTGCTTTCCAGCATGAGCGTGGTGTATGTGCTAACCACACCTATTCCTGATGATGGGGATGATGCTACAGTGGAACAGATCAGGAGAAGGAGCAAATAGGAGAATGATGACTACATTTGCAAAGGTCTAATTCTCAATGGTATGTCTGATTCTCTATTTGACATTTATCAGAACTTTGAATCTTCCAAAGAACTGTGGGGATTCCTTGGATGCCAAATATATGGCTGAGGATGCATCAAGTAAGAAGTTTCTTGTAAGTAATTTCAGAAATTACAAAATGACTGATTCAAGACCAGTTATGGAACAATACAATGAACTTCTTGGTATACTTGGAAGGTTAACACAACACAATATGAAAATGGATGAGGCTATTTTAGTCTCTTGTGTCATTGATAAACTCCCTTCCTCTTGGCAAGATTTCAATCATACCTTGAAACATAAAAAGGAGGAATTAACTCTGGTTGAGTTGGGCAGTCATCTGCTTATTGAGGAATCTCTCAGGGTGCAGGATAATGACAAGCCAAAGAGTAGCAATGCTACTGGTGCATCTGTTGTCAATATGGTGGAGCATAATAACTCCACCAGGTACAATGACAACAAAGGCAAACGTAAACATCATGACAACACAAGGGCAGATCCTAACAAGAATGCAACACCTATGTCACACCCCCAAATTACCTGTTTTGCAGCGGAATGGAATTCCTGGGGATTGACTGTCATAGCATCACAATCACAGTTATATTGAACGACCTAAAGTGTCGTTTGGAAAATACATCGTTTGATTTAATAAAACTATCAGAGTTTACAAAGTAGGTCCCAAATGAAAATCAACTTGTGCGGAAATAAGTTTGTTACAATTCAAACGATGTTTTAAAGTACGTAAAACCCAAGTGAGACGCGTCGTCATCGCGACTCCATGATGTGTCCAAATGCATGCCATGAAGTGAATGCCTTAGATACCTGAGATAAAAACATGCTAAAAGTGTCAACACAAAGGTTGAGTGAGTTCATAGAGTTTGTTTTGAAATGAAAAGCCTTCCAAAATTGTTTATGCAGCAAAGGCATTGTAAATCCACTCAGTTCCAAGTTCCGCCCATACAAAACTTGCAACCTGTGTATTCACAACCCACTGCCAAAATGTGTATAGTTTGTGTTCCAGCCCACATTGTCAAATGAATTCACAATAGTACCTAACTCGACGTAGAACCATAGCACTTAATCAATAAAACTAGACCTAATGTATCAGTAGTCAACTGATTTAGAACGTTATACGACATAGAACCATAGCACATAATCAATAGCACCTAACTCAATGTATCAGTAGTCAACTGATTTAGAACGTTATACGACGTAGAACCATAGCACGCAAACAAGAACAATTGATATAGTATAACCTCTGACTTAGAACAATGGTAATCATGGTAGCATTTAGCCTTAAAAATCTAAAGTACTTATGAAAAATAGTTAAGCATGTATCTCCCCCAAAACAGTACAAAACAATTGAAAGTGGGGCTATGAAAACTCACAGTAATATGTAAGAGTTTAAAGTACTTGTGAAAGTAAAAGAAAACAGTTTGAGCATGTATCTCCCCCAAAAGTAATTCAAAACGTATAAAGGTAGGGGCTATGAAACTCACTTGATAAACTGGTATGATGACAAGAGTGAGTACACTGAGGTATAGCGTGATACGTTAATCTGGACCTATTACGAATGATATGATATGTAATAAGTTGCAATGTAATGTTATGCATGCATTTCGTATGTTATTTATACCATTTGCGAGTTTTGAAAATATTACTTATCGTCGAAAAATACTCGTTTGACGTCTTGACCAATCAAAAATCACTTTACAAGTTTTTACGTCAAAATGTCATCCTACAATGGTTTTGTAATGATTTATGGTGAAATTTTCACTTTACGTCGCAAAACAATGTCGTCGGAAATTTCTTGAAACTAACAAAAATGGCTTTGGAAAACTAGTCGTAAAATGGTGTACGTCGATCGTTAGAGAACGAACTCGACTGTTTTGGAAAGTTTGTATCGATATCTAGAAGTTTCAGTTCAGGAGTTTTCGTCCAAAAGGTCTCGAACATAAAGATAATAAGGGTTAAAGATAGTGATTTTGGCTAATTGTTAAGTAAAAACAGTGAGTTTCGGCCAAGTTTGAGCAACCGTAATTAATTTACTACAACTCCGCTATACAAACGGCTTGTCGTTTTGAAAAATATGGCCGGTGAACTTGATTTTACTAGAAGACAATTCGTTCCAAAAAGTTTCACAACCTCGTTAAAAACAGCCGCAAACATGGTCGTTACAGCTAATGTAACACTTGTAACGTAAAAATAATATAGTTTTTCAGAAAATAATAGTTACGGCAAGTTTATGAAAACGTGCATATCTTTGTCGTTTCAAATCCGTTTTCTACGTATAATACGTCCTTAGCTTCGTATCGAAGTAAACTAATATATTTTTGATAACTCGAAATAATTTGTGAAGCTTAAGGCTCGTTTTTGACCCGAACAAACTAAAAATATGTTGCTGAAATTTCTGAAAATAATATATTTCGTCGTCAAACTTGTAAAATCCATAACTTCTTCGTTATAACTCCGTTTTTATCCGTTCAAGCGGCCACGGATTCGTTTTAAAGTATATTTTCTAAATATCAAGGCCAAAAAGTCGTGCCTACTGTCGGTTTTTCCAGAAAATCGAAATAAGGACAGAACATAATTTATAGTTATCGAAAATAGTTTTTCTCGGACAAAACCTATTCTAATCCCTTCAAATCAACTCCAAAGCTAATCTAATCCTACCATACACCTTCTTAGGGTTTCATGGGTTCCTAGACATCATCAAGACCAAAGAATACCAAGGGGATAATTATAGGACGACCAAATATATATATAACTCTTAAAATCATGAAAAATGGTATAAATCACATATGTCTTGCATGTTGCTCCAAAAATGAAAAGATACATAGGAAATGAAGAGGAAACATGAAAAATGATAGAAACATGCTTACAAGTGAATATGATGAGGTGCAAGTAACAAGGTTAAGCCTAAATACTCTTGGTTTTTATTTCAAAACCTAATAAAGAGTATTAACTAGATTGATAATTACTTGAACTTGAGAAAAATGATGATCCCTTTGTGATCTTCTTGAATGGCCGGTCATGAGAGGAGAGAAAGAATGAGAGAAAAATTTTCTAACTTGAATAAGTAAGTATGAATAATTGAAATGAATGTGATATGAATTTAAGGTAATGTATAGACTTAGACAATCAAAGAAAAATCATGCTAACATTTATTGTCCACCCCTCCCCTTGGCCGGTTATTAGGGGAGGATGTCCACCAAATATATATATTTTTTTTTTATAAACTTTTACTTGTATATAATTTGTATAAAATTTGACAAAAGTGTAAGTAATTGTGTAGAAAATGTACAAGTAAAGGTAAATGGAAATTTTTGGTACAAGTAAGTTTTTAATAAGTCAAAATAGAATGTAATGAGATAATAAAAATTGTAAAAATACATTCCTTGTGAAATTTGAGTGATAAAAATAATTATCGTATAATTTTTAAGAAAACGTCGTAATAATTTAACTTTAACGATTTATGTACCAAATAAATTTGAAACACTAGGAAAACTAAAAATATAGTTTTTATAAACTAAATGTAAGTTTAAAAATACATCGGGATCATTTTTTGAAAGTAACGGATTAAATATTCAAAATATTAACTCACGCGATAACGTTTATTTAATATAAAAATTACGCGTTTAAAGTGAAATGAAATGTCGTGAATGAACTAATGAGATGCAAATGATGTCAATGAAATGTAGATTAATCTTAGTCCATATGAAATGTACGTGATGTTATGATCATGAATTCGCCGCTAAACCTTAAAGGTTACGCGAATTTGAAACACGCAAACCAAGTTTACGATAAATGTTGAAATAGTGAGGCATAAATTGTGTCGAGAAATGACCTGAAAGTACGGGTTGTCACATTCGCCCATCCAAAAAGGAATTCAGTCCCTGAATTCAGTTCGTGTTGGTCTCTCGGGGTTAGGGTTTGATGTGGCAAACTTTCCCATTCCCGAGCAAAACCCTCAAAAGACTTTTTACCAACCAATTTTCACTTAATCTCACAACTCATCAAACAAGAACTGTCATGAGATTAGGCTAAATTGGTTTGAAGGAGGACTTTTGAAAATTTGGCTCGATTACGGAATTGCTTACACATATAAGCCTACTACTCCCTTCATCGCATGATTCCTCCTGAATTAGACATAGGTGATCAGGCTATGTATAATTTAGGAGTAACTATGCAATGCTTGGACTAATCGACTCATATGTTGTTTGATGTTGAGTCAAATGATGTTAAAATTGTGATGAACATCGAGGAGAGAAGACATGGAGAAGTGTCGTTAAAATGATAGTTAAAGTAAAAAGAATTAAAATCCTCGTAAATGATAACAAATCGGAAAGAAAATAAAGTACGATAGATGAGAATATTTTACAACGAGTGGTTTATCAAATAGAAATACATCTTAGGTTATAAAGATTCGGATACGATGGAAAACATAAACTTAGTACGACATAGTACATAAGGAGAAATAAGACTGTTAGTTTCCGAACTTCTTCAGTCTTCCGCGTCGTTGATACCTTGACGAGCTCCTCCTCCTCCTTCTAACATATATACATTCCCATGAGCACCTTCGACTTGTTGACCTTGGTTTTGAGGACATTGGTTCCGATAGTGTCCTTGTTCCCCACATCCGAAGCACGTAACTATGGTCTTGCCCTTACAGTCCTTAGCAAGGTGTCCTACTTTGTGACAGCTAAAACATATACCACATGGACCATTATGATGTAGCGTGCATTGGTGGCATCGCGGTAAGTTTCCTGCATAAGCTCTTCCCTTTGTTGGTGCAGCAACATAGACCCTGGCGACTTCTTGTCTTCTATTCTGTTGTTGATGATGGTTAGTGTTACGGTTTTGGTTGTTGTTGATATAACCTCCTTGGTCGTCTTCCCATTTTCTTTTGTTGTTGTTGAGTTGGTTATCGTCGTTGTAGTTGTTGTTTTGGTTATTGTGGTAGTTGGTGCGGTTGTTGGGGTTGTTGTTGTTTTGGTTGGTGTTGGTGTACTTACCTCTCTTCACTACCTGGGCCATGAGCTTTTGAGTCACCCTAATAGCTTCCTCGATTGTTTGTGGATCAAACGAAGTCACATCTCCTTGAATCACCTCGGGAAGTCCCCCAATGAAAGCCTCTAGCAACTTCTCATTATCAGAAACCATGGAGGGGCATAACGCGGCCAATTCTTGGAATCTCCGAATGTAAGTGTCAATATCGTACCCAATAGTTACTAGTTCATAGAACTCGGTCTCCAACTTTTTGACTTCCGTACGAGGACAAAACTTCTTAGTTACCAAACCCTTGAATTGCTCCCAAGTAAGCTTGAAAGCATTCTCCATTCCCATCGGTTTAGCATATGAATTCCACCACGACAATGCTCCATCGAGTAATGTACTTGTAGCATATTTGACCTTACTATCATCCGGGCAATTACAAAGCAAAAACACGGATTCCAACTTTTCAAACCATCGTACCATGGCCGTGGCTCCTTCAGTCCCCCTAAACTTCGTGGGCTCACCACTTTTGAAATCCTTGTACGAACATCTCTTAACTCCGGATCCTCCGGCATTTCCAGTAGCAGCAGCTAGCCTAGCGGCTTCAGCAGCAGCCGCGGCCTCGGCAGCAGCAGCAGCCACCGTTTCCCTTTCAATCCTTAATGCCTCTGCTACACTATCCCTTACCAACTTTTGAATAGCCGCTTGGGTCATTACAGGTGTGGCTTTCTTCGGCGCCATATCTTCTTCAAAATAAAAGGAAAGGTAAGATGTAACAAAGTCCTATGTTAATAATAAGCGCTCTAAAGAGATGTGATAAGAGATAATAAGTTTGAGGTTATTTTTCAAAATGATCGACGATTTCCGAAAAGATGGGTTATGAGGTGTCGTAAGTGCTTCAAATGTATGATGGTTTAGTGACTTAATGTGTGAATAAAGTGTAACTCGACATGTTAGTGGTGAAACAAAAGAGTGAGCGTGACTTCGCCCTATTTAAAGGTTCATCTCGGCATTCGACATTATCGGTGATGAGTCGATTGATGTGGAAATTGTGATAGGGACTGACAAGGAATTCTCCAAATTAGAGTATGAAGAAAGAATAATGGAATGGGCATTTAAAGGCATCCATGTGACAATCGATATGAAATGAAAGTAAATAACTCGAAAAATGTACGTATAAACCGCATGTAAAGTGAACATGCACTTATGATGAAATGATGAGATGCTATGATAATGTAGTTATAGTCTAGGGTCAATGATGCAACCTAGTTCTCTATAACTGAAGCTCTGATGCCAATCTGTCACACCCCCAAATTACCTGTTTTGCAGCGGAATGGAATTCCTGGGGATTGACTGTCATAGCATCACAATCACAGTTATATTGAACTACCTAAAGTGTCGTTTGGAAAATACATCGTTTGATTTAATAAAACTATCAGAGTTTACAAAGTAGGTCCCAAATGAAAATCAACTTGTGCGGAAATAAGTTTGTTACAATTCAAACGATGTTTTAAAGTACGTAAAACCCAAGTGAGACGCGTCGTCATCGCGACTCCATGATGTGTCCAAATGCATGCCATGAAGTGAATGCCTTAGATACCTGAGATAAAAACATGCTAAAAGTGTCAACACAAAGGTTGAGTGAGTTCATAGAGTTTGTTTTGAAATGAAAAGCCTTCCAAAATTGTTTATGCAGCAAAGGCATTGTAAATCCACTCAGTTCCAAGTTCCGCCCATACAAAACTTGCAACCTGTGTATTCACAACCCACTGCCAAAATGTGTATAGTTTGTGTTCCAGCCCACATCGTCAAATGAATTCACAATAGTACCTAACTCGACGTAGAACCATAGCACTTAATCAATAAAACTAGACCTAATGTATCAGTAGTCAACTGATTTAGAACGTTATACGACGTAGAACCATAGCACATAATCAATAGCACCTAACTCAATGTATCAGTAGTCAACTGATTTAGAACGTTATACGACGTAGAACCATAGCACGCAAACAAGAACAATTGATATAGTATAACCTCTGACTTAGAACAATGGTAATCATGGTAGCATTTAGCCTTAAAAATCTAAAGTACTTATGAAAAATAGTTAAGCATGTATCTCCCCCAAAACAGTACAAAACAATTGAAAGTGGGGCTATGAAAACTCACAGTAATATGTAAGAGTTTAAAGTACTTGTGAAAGTAAAAGAAAACAGTTTGAGCATGTATCTCCCCCAAAAGTAATTCAAAACGTATAAAGGTAGGGGCTATGAAACTCACTTGATAAACTGGTATGATGACAAGAGTGAGTACACTGAGGTATAGCGTGATACGTTAATCTGGACCTATTACGAATGATATGATATGTAATAAGTTGCAATGTAATGTTATGCATGCATTTCGTATGTTATTTATACCATTTGCGAGTTTTGAAAATATTACTTATCGTCGAAAAATACTCGTTTGACGTCTTGACCAATCAAAAATCACTTTACAAGTTTTTACGTCAAAATGTCATCCTACAATGGTTTTGTAATGATTTATGGTGAAATTTTCACTTTACGTCGCAAAACAATGTCGTCGGAAATTTCTTGAAACTAACAAAAATGGCTTTGGAAAACTAGTCGTAAAATGGTGTACGTCGATCGTTAGAGAACGAACTCGACTGTTTTGGAAAGTTTGTATCGATATCTAGAAGTTTCAGTTCAGGAGTTTTCGTCCAAAAGGTCTCGAACATAAAGATAATAAGGGTTAAAGATAGTGATTTTGGCTAATTGTTAAGTAAAAACAGTGAGTTTCGGCCAAGTTTGAGCAACCGTAATTAATTTACTACAACTCCGCTATACAAACGGCTTGTCATTTTGAAAAATATGGCCGGTGAACTTGATTTTACTAGAAGACAATTCGTTCCAAAAAGTTTCACAACCTCGTTAAAAACAGCCGCAAACATGGTCGTTACAGCTAATGTAACACTTGTAACGTAAAAATAATATAGTTTTTCAGAAAATAATAGTTACGGCAAGTTTATGAAAACGTGCATATCTTTGTCGTTTCAAATCCGTTTTCTACGTATAATACGTCCTTAGCTTCGTATCGAAGTAAACTAATATATTTTTGATAACTCGAAATAATTTGTGAAGCTTAAGGCTCGTTTTTGACCCGAACAAACTAAAAATATGTTGCTGAAATTTCTGAAAATAATATATTTCGTCGTCAAACTTGTAAAATCCATAACTTCTTCGTTATAACTCCGTTTTTATCCGTTCAAGCGGCCACGGATTCGTTTTAAAGCATATTTTCTAAATATCAAGGCCAAAAAGTCGTGCCTACTGTCGGTTTTTCCAGAAAATCGAAATAAGGACAGAACATAATTTATAGTTATCGAAAATAGTTTTTCTCGGACAAAACCTATTCTAATCCCTTCAAATCAACTCCAAAGCTAATCTAATCCTACCATACACCTTCTTAGGGTGTCATGGGTTCCTAGACATCATCAAGACCAAAGAATACCAAGGGGATAATTATAGGACGACCAAATATATATATAACTCTTAAAATCATGAAAAATGGTATAAATCACATATGTCTTGCATGTTGCTCCAAAAATGAAAAGATACATAGGAAATGAAGAGGAAACATGAAAAATGATAGAAACATGCTTACAAGTGAATATGATGAGGTGCAAGTAACAAGGTTAAGCCTAAATACTCTTGGTTTTTATTTCAAAACCTAATAAAGAGTATTAACTAGATTGATAATTACTTGAACTTGAGAAAAATGATGATCCCTTTGTGATCTTCTTGAATGGCCGGTCATGAGAGGAGAGAAAGAATGAGAGAAAAATTTTCTAACTTGAATAAGTAAGTATGAATAATTGAAATGAATGTGATATGAATTTAAGGTAATGTATAGACTTAGACAATCAAAGAAAAATCATGCTAACATTTATTGTCCACCCCTCCCCTTGGCCGGTTATTAGGGGAGGATGTCCACCAAATATATATATATTTTTTTTATAAACTTTTACTTGTATATAATTTGTATAAAATTTGACAAAAGTGTAAGTAATTGTGTAGAAAATGTACAAGTAAAGGTAAATGGAAATTTTTGGTACAATTAAGTTTTTAATAAGTCAAAATAGAATGTAATAAGATAATAAAAATTGTAAAAATACATTCCTTGTGAAATTTGAGTGATAAAAATAATTATCGTATAATTTTTAAGAAAACGTCGTAATAATTTAACTTTAACGATTTATGTACCAAATAAATTTGAAACACTAGGAAAACTAAAAATATAGTTTTTATAAACTAAATGTAAGTTTAAAAATACATCGGGATCATTTTTTGAAAGTAACGGATTAAATATTCAAAATATTAACTCACGCGATAATGTTTATTTAATATAAAAATTACGCGTTTAAAGTGAAATGAAATGTCGTGAATGAACTAATGAGATGCAAATGATGTCAATGAAATGTAGACTAATCTTAGTCCATATGAAATGTACGTGATGTTATGATCATGAATTCGCCGCTAAACCTTAAAGGTTACGCGAATTTGAAACACGCAAACCAAGTTTACTGTTAGGAATTAGAAATTCCCGGTATTAAAGAGTCGGTCACCTCAAGTATATGTAATCGTTAGAAAGCTCGTAGTCGTAGTTATTATAAGTAAAGTAGTATTTAGTTTTGTAACACCGTGGAGGACGGACGGGTCTTTACCCACTGTATGCCTGATCCACAGCCCGATGTGTGGCGTTTTATGTAAGACTATAAATACTCTCTACCTCCCAAGGTAGAGAGTTGGAGCTCATAATAATATCTTTCACTTTCTCTCACTAAGTTCCCTAAACCTCTAACTTTCTCTCTCTAGAATTCCATCTATATGCTACTTTGTGTTATGGTTTGATGTGTATGTGAAAAGTTAATATCTTACAATTGGTATCAAGAGCCATGGTTTGATCATATCTTGCACATCTTTGGATTTATAGTGGTTTTTAGGTGGTTTTTGAGTTTGAAAAGGTTTAGTGGTTTTTGCATCATTTGGTTGATTTCGTGTGTTAAAGGTTGAATTTTGTTGGTACTTTTATGTTTAGAATCATCACAAGTGTTTAGGTTTTCATTTGGTAAGCTTGAATCATCTTGGTTGGGTTGTTTTTGGATTGAAAAGTGAAGTTTATATGGTTTTTCATGCTAGCGACTTAGTTCACGGATAACTTTCTTCATAGCGACTTGCTTCACAAAATTGTAGCGAGTTACAGTTTTAAACCTAGCGAGTTAGATCTAGCGAGTTAAAGTACAAGTAGTGGACTCTCCACTACGAGTAGCGACTTGGTGGTAGCGACTTGGTCTGTAGCGAGTTGCTCTTTAGCGACTTGTATTTCTAGCGACTTGGGTAGCGAATTACTGCCCAAATTTGGCTAGCGACTTGGTCTGTAGCGAGTTACTACTTAGCGACTTGCTTTCTGTCTAGCCACTTGGGATTCTAGCGACTTAGTGGTGTAGCGAATTAGTTGTTAGCGACTTGGTTCAAGAATTCGTAGCGACTTGGTTGATTTTTCCCGTCAAAACTTCAAACGGCCATAACTTTTGAACCGTAACTCCGTTTTCAGCGTTCTACCCATCAAAACGACCGTGAGAACGAGGAGAATAGACCGCCGAATGAACTAACTGGTCAATCTTCGAGGTCTAAATCCACTCCGAACAGAAGTTATTGAGGTTTTTAAGTTTTTAGACCTAAATTTCTCAGGAAAAACGGGCATAAACCAATCCGAATCACAACCAAACAACATCTCTGCTTATCCCACAAACAATCATAAGACCTAACACACAATTGTCTATCATTGTGTCGATCCATTAGTCGTCTTAACACATTCCATTGGTCATTGCTTAACGGTTTAGTCTTGATTTTAGTAAAATCCCGCGAAAGATTCTATTTCTCGGTTTAAATCATAGACTGGTAAAATCCCGTGCATTCTACCACATCATGTCTTACTCTACTGACCCAGTGATTTCAGAAGTGCTTAAATTGTATGATGCTGTGGATAATGATGATAATGGATGCTACACTGAACGATTAAAGATGTTTGAATTAAACAACGAGGATGTGAGATCTTCATGTTCTGAGTACAATGAGAATGAATTGCACCTGCTACAGAATGCCATGCAAATGGAATGCAGCATTGAGCCCTATCAACTACTTCATCTGCACCTCATACAGCTGTTATCCATAGCTGGGGATCGAACATGTAGTGCTCTTTTCCGCCAGGACTTACCTACATTGACAAGAAGCTTGCTGTTGAACTTAGAGCATTTAAAGCTGCAACTTACCAATGAAGAAGTTCAAAAGGATGGCTCCAGTGCAGCTCTTCAAGTAATCTACAAACAATTTCAGCCATTCATCAGTGGGGAATATTCAGCAGATTACAATCAACACTTGACTGGAATTTCCTTCAAAAAACATACTGGAATGGAAATTCAGGAATTCATTGAGACATTTATCCAACTCATGGATAACATGAAAAAGTTCATTGAAGAATCTGCACAAAAGAATGAAGACGTGAAGGAGTGTCAGGTGCAGTTGAAAGATTGTTGTGATAAGTTGGGTAATGTATCTGGTGAAGAATCGGGTGGTGCTGAATGCAGAATGTTAGAGAAAACAAATAATGATGAGTCAGACAATGCTAAAATAGAATCTTCCTGCTCATGTCCACAAGAGAGGGAGGTGCACCAGTCACAACCCGTGCAAGCTAATGCAAAGAAACGCTACATGGAAGCTTCGGATGTACCCAAGAGAGAGATGCACCGGCCACAACCTGTGCACGTTAATGCAGAGGAAACTTGCATGAAAGTTTCTGCAGTACCTAGGTATGCATCTTCTTCTCAAAATGATGATTATGGATTGCATGAGTACACTACATTTGTGCCTGATGATTCCTTGATCACTGAACTCAATACCTATAAGGATCAAGTTGCCATATACGAACAACGTGCTAAGTTTGAACTTACCACTCGTGAGCAGGAGATGGATATCCAAATGCGTACAATTATTAGAAAAAGTAATTTTAGAGAAGAAGTATTAAAACAAGAGTTAAACTCCTTACAAGAAAAGCTTTCCAAAACTGCTAAGCAAAAACACGAACTTCAAGAAAATGTTAAAATGCTTAAGCAAGAATTCAAGGCTAAGGAATCAAAACTTTTGAATGATTTTTCCAATCTAAAAACTTTGAAAAACAAGCTTGAAAATAAGTTGTACGTACAAGGGAATACCATTCAAACTGCTCACATGATCACTAAGCATCGAGTCTTAAGCGATAAGCATAGCATTCCCCTTGTTGAGGAACCAAACCCAGAGGTAATTAAAAAGGCTAGAAATGCTCATAAGGTGCTTTATGATGGTAATGAAATCCTTAAGCCTAGGCAGAAACCTAGTTGCGTTGAGTGCACTGAGGAAGATAAGAAATCTGATGAAGTCACTAGGGAGAAAATGAATAAGAAGTTAGAAGATCCTGAGTGTAAAAAGAATAACATAACGATCAAACCCCATAATTACACTAAAGAAAATTGGATCTCCTTGAACAAGTTTAAGCCTCAGACTCTATTAACCCCTGAACAAGTGTTCTGGAAAAAGGATATGGAAATGCAAAAAGCTGAAAATCTTGTTGAAAAGAATCCCCCTTGTAGGAAACTGCCTAAATCAACTGTGTATCCTCCTAATACACCAATGCACTTAGTTCCTAGATCTCTTGCCACTAAAAGCAAGACCTTAATCAGTGAATATGTTATCTTTCAACTATTTGTTGATTTTGAGAAAACTTGTAAGAAAAGGATCACACCCACCGGTATAACTGAAGGGGAAAGGGGTTTTGAGCAAACTAAAGAATGCTATTTAACTGAGGTCATGCCTTTCTTTAAACAACTAA
The DNA here is from genome assembly GCA_019973895.1 of Chrysanthemum seticuspe. Classification (NCBI taxonomy): domain Eukaryota; kingdom Viridiplantae; phylum Streptophyta; class Magnoliopsida; order Asterales; family Asteraceae; genus Chrysanthemum; species Chrysanthemum seticuspe. The sequence goes on from BPTQ01000003.1 coordinate 58,974,687, forward strand.
AAGATCAATTTGAATGTCTTAAAAAGGGGACGCATTCTGATATTAAAGAAATGGAAAAGGTATTTGATGCAATGATTGTTGAGGTTAGTGACTATGAGAGAGAATTAAAATATAGTGAGATTGAAAGGAAGAACTTGCATACACTGAATGAGAATCTGATTTCTGAATGTATTGCTCAAGATGTGTTTTTCACCGCTACAAATTGTTCCATTAATGCTTCTCAATTTCATGAATTATCTGTTGCTCTGAAAGTCTCCCATGATCGTGTCATTGAGCTTGAAACAACAAATTCAAAATTGCATGAGAAAATAGAACAGGATGATCATGATAACTTGGTCAAACATTATTCTAAATTAGAAGTTGAACATCTTGCTTTGCAATTAAAACATCAACATCTCAAAGAAAATGTTAAAACCTCAAATATCAAGACATCCTCTGATGCTCCTGAGTTTGATGCAGTTTTTGAAATTAGCAAACGTGATGAACAAATTCGAGCTCATTATAACACGATCAAAAGATTGAAAGCCCAAATTTCACAACTGAAAGGTGAAAAGAAGGATGTGACTGGTTCCCATATGCCTCCACCTTTAGATTCTCAGAATTTCCAACTTCAAAACATAATTGATAACTTGCAAAAGGAAAATGATTGTTTTAAAGCTGAAATTTCAAAGGTTAATGATCAAAACAAAGAGTTATGTGATTCATTTAAAGTTAATCATGATAAACAAATTGAAAAGATAACTTCTTTACTTAACGATATTGAGAATCTGAAGCGTGAGGTGAAAGGAAAGTTGCCAATCCCAAATTGCAAATACTCTGTTCCTAAGGTTTCTGCTTGTGATAAATATGCTATCGATATGTTATATATTCCCCCGCCCATTAGGAATAATGAACTTGCACATAAAGCATATCTCTCATACCTTAAGGAAAGTTTGAAGGGTCTCCGTGAGATTGTTGAAGATGAAAGATTAGAAAAACCTTTTGATAGTACTATAGCCTATGCCTGCATGGATGCCAAACGATCTCAGGAACTCTTAGAGTATGTAATTGTCACAAGTCCGAAATCTAGCAATAGGCGAGATAGAATAGTTGTGCCTTGTTCTATGCCTAAAGCCAAGCATGTGACCCTTGATATGCCTTGTTCCTTGTCAAAATTCAAGCAAGCAACCTTGGATGTGCCTCCTAGAACTTCAGATCCCAGCACTTCTAGACAAGAAATGCAGAAAGTAGTGAAGCCATGTAATGTTCCCATCGTTACTTCTACAGATGTTAAGATTGACACTAAAGTTAGCGGATCAAAACCTAGAAGCAATGCAAAGAAGGATAGGATTACGCAAACTAAAAGTGTTCATGATAAGGAAGTGAAAGAACACCATAGGGACAAGAAGTTTGATTTGAACAAAAAGAATCGTGTTAGTTCTAGTATTAGCTCTAAGCTTACTGAAATTAATTCGAGGCCTCATGCTGTCTGCAAAACATGTAAAAAAATGTTTATTTTCTGGTAATCATGATAAATGTGATGTGTTATTTCTGAGATCTAAGAATCATACCCCAGTTAAGAAAGTTTGGAAAGCAAAACAGATTAAGCAATCCTGGAAACCTACAGGGAAGGTTTTTACCAATGTAGGATTTCAGTGGAAGCCTACAGGTCGAATGTTCACGAATGGCAAACCTTGCTCTTTAACTAGATCCACTATGCCGAGAATAGTGCCTGTTAAGGTTTGGAAGCCAACTGGTAGAATAATCCCATTAAGCACAAAATGTCATTTGACTAAGTCTGATGCCTCTACTAGTTCAGCTCCTAGGGATAATGACATTGCATCTAGGGTTTCTGCTGATTCAAAGACTGTTTGTGCTAACCAAAAGGAACCCATCAGCACATGGGGATCCAATGTTTCCAATTCTCTGTCTTCGTCTGTTGTCCAAAGCAGGTCGTACAAATCGTCCCTTGGCATTTGGATTCGGGCGGCTCTAAACATATGACTGGGCTCTTAACAATGACGTCTGTTCACTTCAGTTCAGGCCTCGTACTTCATCATAATGGTGTCTGCAGATAACACTTCAGGCCCCGTTCTTCAAAGAAAAGAAAAGTGTACACTCTTCTGTGCGCTTTATCTTCAGCTTAAGAGAAATTCTCTCATGAATGGCCATACTCATCTACATTCTTCATCAACAAGCTTCATGTCTTTCCACGCTCATTCAATCATCAAGTGGATCTATGTTCATTGGTGTCTACTCTTATTCACTTGTTAAATCAAAAATGGCAACTTCGGATGCAATTTTTGAGGGGGAGAAGAGTGAATATACTACATGATGATGGATGTTTGAATAATGGTTATACGACTTAATTTTTGATGATGATGAGTGTATATTCTTTTTGATGAAGAGTGAATATACTAAGGATAACTGGGATTCATTGTTTTGATTTTTGATGACTCTCCTCCAACGCCTAATGCTTCACTTACTAAGGATAATTGGGAATCAATGTTTGGGATTCATTGATTTTCAAAGATATGTTTGATGAGTACTTTCAACCTTCGACGAATGTTGATCATCCAGCTTCTGAAGCTCATGCTCCGGTTTCTATTGATTCAACTGGTTCACCATCTAAGAAGTACTTCTTGGAATTCTCAAGAAACCTTATCTCCAGTTATTTCACAAGGCGTTTATAATGACTATCATGATATTGTAAGTTGCACTATTGAATAATGATCCGCTCTTTGGTATTCCTGTGCCAAATCTTCACGGATTGTTGTTCATGGATAATGATCCGCTCTTTGGTATTCCTTTGCCAAATCTTTACGGATTATTGTTCCTCTCATTGTGCACGCTAAAAATCAACCACATGAACATTAAGGAAAATGACTACCTCATTCGCTTGAAGACATTTGTGGTGAATCTTCCAGATCAGTCTCTACATGTATACCTTTAGGAAGAATGCATTAATGTCGAGAAATCATTTGTTCCGGTTCATTCAGTGGATCGACGTACATCCGGTGGTACGTTGATTCACGTGTTGGGCATTTGACACAAGCTGATTACTTCGGAGTTAATCAATTATCACTTATTTGAGATTGAAGTTAAAATTCACAAAGGCGAGCTTAAGATGCAAATGCATGGAATTCTTCTTTAGTTTCAAGTTTGGTATATCAGGTTTTCTTTATCAGTGGTCACTTCAAATTGTCTACATATGGGTTGATAAAGATAGTCAGAGAGAGTTTCTATCGCAGTGGTCCTATGGCTCCTGGACACTCCAGTTCAGGACCCGCACTTCAAGACAGTCCCATTAGTTCATCCCTTATACCAAATTCTTCTCCAACAGCTCCATATGTACCTCCATCTGAAGATGATTTAAGGAAATTGTTCGATCTAATGTTTGATGAACACTATGAAACAAATGCTGATGAAATGTCAAATCCATCAACAGAGGCTGCTCCTATCCCTGTGAATGACATCAATCCTTCAATCTCAATATCATTAAGTCAAGAAGCGCCTGCTGCTGATCACTCTGTCTCATCAACAAATCATCAAAATTCGAGGGTACATCATGGAACTATGTCTGGTATCAATGATGAAGTTAATCCCTTTGCTACTCCTGAAGATGCTCCATTTGAAAATGTATTTGCTCATGAATCTTCATCAGAACCATCTTCTTCAGGAGACATCGACTCTGCTACTTCAGTCCCTCAACCACTGCCACATGAACACCTCAGAAAATGGACTCACGATCATCCATTGGACAACATCATTGGAAATCCCTCTCGTCCTGTATCCACACATAAACAACTTGCAACCGATGCCTTGTGGTGTTTCTTCAACTCCGTACCCTCTAAGATCGAACCAAAAGATGTTAAAACCGCCATGAATGAAGACAGCTGGTTCAATGCCATGCAAGAAGAAATTCATGAGTTTGATCGACTTGATGTATGGGAGTTAGTACCTGCTCCAGATTGTGCAATGATTATTGCTCTAAAATGGATTTTCAAAGTGAAACTTGATGATCATGGTGATGTGTTGAAGAACAAGGCTCGATTAGTTGCTAAAGGATACCGTCAAGAGGAGGGTATAGACTTTGAAGAATCTTTTGCTCCTGTTGCTCGAATCGAGGCAATCAGAATCTTTTTGGCTAATGCTGCTAGTAAGAACATGGTAGTCTATCAGATGGACGTAAAGACGGCATTTCTGAACGGAGATCTTAAAGAGGTCGTCTATGTCAGCTAACCCGAAGGCTTTGTGAATCCAGAGCATCCTACCCACGTTTATCGTTTGAAGAAGGCTCTTTACGGTTTAAAGCAAGCTCCAAGGGCATGGTATGATACACTGTCAAAGTTTCTTCTATCAACCGGATTTAGAAAAGGAGCAGTTGATCCGACATTGTTCACCAGGAAGTCAGGCAAACATTTAATTCATGTTCAAATTTATGTTGATGATATTATTTTTGCCTCGACAGACCCAATGGAATGTGATCGTTTTTCGAATGAAATGAGTTCAAAATTTCAAATGTCAATGATGGGACAAATGCCATTTTTCTTGGGATTACAAATTTCACAAAGTCCCGGAGGCATTTTCATAAATCAATCTAAATATGCAACAGAGATCTTAAAGAAATTTGGATTTGATTCAAGTGACCCTGTTGACACCCCCATGATTGACCGAACCAAACTAGATGAGGACCTCTCAGGGATCATGATTGACCAAACGAAATATCGGAGTATGATTGGATCCCTGATGTATCTCACTGCTAGTAGACCAGACATCTTGTTCTCTGTGTGCATGTGTGCTAGATACCAGGCTAAGCCTACTAAAAGGCACCTTGAAGCAGTTAAACGGGTCTTTCGGTATCTCCAAGGAACCATCAATATGGGACTATGGTACCCGAAGGACACCGGTATGTCACTAACGGCCTATGCAGATGCTGATCATGCAGGTTGTCAAGATACACGTCGAAGTACGTCAGGAGGTGCTCAGTTTTTGGGTGATAAGCTTGTGAGCTGGTCTTCAAAGAAGCAAATGAGTACTTCTATTTCCTCTACAGAGGCTGAATACATAGCCATGTCATCTTGTTGTGCTCAAATCTTATGGATGAGATCTCAATTATCTGACTATGGCTTTGAATTCAACAAAATCCCTCTGTACTGTGATAATAAAAGTGCTATTGCTCTCTCATGCAACAACGTTCAACACTCAAGAGCAAAGCATATCGACATTCGACATCATTTCATCAGGGAACAAGTGGAAAAAGGTGTGGTGGAACTATATTTTGTGAGGTCTGAATATCAGTTAGCGGACATCTTCACCAAAGCTCTTCCAAGAGAACGTTTTGAGTTTATCCTTCCACGTCTTGGTTTGAAAAGCCTTCAACCAGAAACTCTCAAACGTCTTCAGGAGGAAGACGAGGAGTAAAGGTCTATCTTCATCTATCTCTTGTATATATCTATTCGAAAATCAAAATACAAAAATATAAAACTTTCAAAATCCATAAAAATTTGAAAAATTCGAAAAATCTTAAAAAATACTGTCATTTTGTCTTGTTTCTCTCGATTCGATAATATCTACGGTCTTGATGTTGTCATTCAAAGAATGACACGGGACTTTAGATGTTGTTCGAATTTTTATAAAAAAAAAAAAAAAAAAAAAAAAAAAAAAAAAAAAAAAAAAATTCAAAAAATCAAAAAATTTTTGGGAGAAAGAGAAACAATGGTTTATTGTCATCTTCAGGAAATAACCCGGTTTTTAAAGAAAGAACAGAGCCATGTTTTACCATGTTTTCAAATCCTATGCTCTGATTCTATAAACTCCTATCTGCTGAAAACTAAATGCTTTAAAAATTAACTCAATCTCTATTTTTGATAATCATCAGGACTTATTTGTCAAAATCTCTATCTCTCAATCAACAACCTACGTCATTGATTGAGGGGGAGAATGATTTCAATTAAATTAAAAAGTTATTTGGCATTAAAATTGTTTTCAAAAGATATACATGCATGTTTTATAAATGGAGTTTAAAGTCTTAAAATCCGATCCTTATCAGTTCAAACGCTTTCACAATCAAGTCACAATTCTCCTTAAAAGCTTTCAAATCAATTTAAATCTATACGAGATCACAAATTTCAAATGATTTGATAATTGTGATCGGGGGAGAATGTGTGATTTAAATTGGATTTAAACTGATAATTAGGTAAATGGTTATAAAAAAGATGTACATGCTATCCCGCCCACATGTGACAAACGATTTCAATTTTTCAATGCACATATTGAGGGGGAGCATCTATCTTAAAACCTTTGATTTAAAACGTGATCATTTATCCCAATGTGCAGGTTCCCTCTAGTATGTGCAAAACTCTTTTCAAACCTCGAGGCACATATTGAGGGGGAGCAAATTTATGGAAACCTCATCCTTCCCGGAAATGCTATATCTACTTGATTTGTTGAGGGAAGTGATGTTGATATCTTTTAGAAAATGGTAATCAAAGAAGTTAATTCTTTCTCTTGCCTCCGTGTGCAAAACATTTTCAAATACTTGATGCACATGTTGAGGGGGAGTTCTAGTTCTAAAAATATCAAAAACAATTCAGGTACAAAATGCTTTGATAATATATCACAAGTATCTGAATTGATTTTTTTTTCAAATGGTTTTCAATTGGATCCAATGGCAGACGAACAATACCAAATTGACAGACCAACTTTACTTTATGTACGGTGATATAAGGATGATAAGGTTAGGTATTGGTTCCCATGATCCGCCAGAACCGGAGGGATCTACCCAGGGACAATCCACTAGTTAGTGTAGAAGTCCTTAGGTATGATGATAAAAGGAGAAAAATGAGATATGGGAAGAGTGCCGTCTAAGACTGAGCTAGTACTGGAATAAACCCAACAAGGTATTAGCTATGAAGTCTTGGTAAGCACTGAAGGGGTTGAAGAAATAAAAAGAATTGAATGAGGAAAGGGTGAAAATAAATAGCCCTCCATTTATTCAACCTTAGGGCAGAAACCGGGTTCAATTCATATACTACTGATGGTAACATCGGTATTGAAGACAAGACGTCATGGACCCAGTGACGCACTGCACTTCAACTTTCCAAACCACTCAAGTTCCTCTTAAAAGGGCTTGTTTCATTCTCACGGGGAACCGACATTATCTATCAACTTTCTCTTAGAGATGGTTGATATTGAAGAAGGAGACCCTCTCCCTAGTCTCCGTTATAGGATCCAAATATGCACAAATTGAGTCTAGAGCCACGAGATCATCAATAAATCTCATTAGGACACTTTCAATGAAGACTCTCTGTTTCACACAATGTGGAAAGAGAGATTATATCTTGAGTCCTACGCATTATCCTTGTGGTATTGCCAGAACATCTGAGTGATGTGTTTACATATTCACAATGAAGATGGAAAGCCTTCTGGAGCCAACATCAAACAAGCTCCTGGTAGGTGGCATGTGAGATCTATTATATAGATCAACCATGTGACAACTGAACAGAAACAATGGGGCGATTCAATCTCTTGAATCAATCCTGGTTCAGGTTATGGATTGACGGATGCCTTTGAAAAACCGGTCGTTGTGCTTAATAAACTTTTTTCTCTAGCACATCGACTATGTACTCATTTTTTTCAAACCAAAAGGTATTTTTATGATTGATAATTGATTTTCAATAAAACCTTCATTGTATTGCAAAAACAATTTCTATTGAGGAATACACGATTGTTTTTCAAATCTCTTTTCATCAATCAGTGGACTTAAAATTCGCTGGTTCACTCACTCCGTGTTGTCTTCTTTGAGATGTTCCGGTTTGAGAACAGCTAGAACAGCTGCGAAACCCTGTCAAGGAGATTCTTTGGAATCCTACCTGATCACAGGCAGTACTTGTACTGATCAACGGGGAACCGTGGGCCGTGTACCTCAATTCAACGAAAGTGATCAAAGACACTTTCGTGCGATTTGTTGCTAACTGTTGTATGCAGGTACGCCCGACGTTTGCAGCTGATCAGAATGAAGCGGTCAATCCATAGCCGCATGCTCACTTAACACATTCATCTCAAAAGAAATCATGATTAATGCATCAATGACTCTGATATTTTCACTCCATGCTTCTGCTACGCTGCTGCCAATATCATGATTCAACAAATGCTTCCGCTACTTTGATGAGAAGATTTTATGATCCAGAATGTGAGCATGTCGGTCCTAATGTCACAACACCACAAAGAATGTCAAAGAGATTTTTGATAGCAGATGATCTCAAATGATGGCTCATAATTTTTATCACGTGGATCAGTAAAAGACCTCCACTTGAAGTAGCCAAACATGCAATGTGATTAATCAATGACTACGAGCTTCGAAGCAAAGCACTACATCAAGAATGCAAGATCAATTTTTAATGTAATATCTGTTTGTATTCAATGTAATTTTAGTACATGATTGAGGTGACCTCCCTTAGGGGGAGATTGTTAGGAATTAGAAATTCCCGGTATTAAAGAGTCGGTCACCTCAAGTATATGTAATCGTTAGAAAGCTCGTAGTCGTAGTTATTATAAGTAAAGTAGTATTTAGTTTTGTAACACCGTGGAGGACGGACGGGTCTTTACCCACTGTATGCCTGATCCACAGCCCGATGTGTGGCGTTTTATGTAAGACTATAAATACTCTCTACCTCCCAAGGTAGAGAGTTGGAGCTCATAATAATATCTTTCACTTTCTCTCACTAAGTTCCCTAAACCTCTAACTTTCTCTCTCTAGAATTCCATCTATATGCTACTTTGTGTTATGGTTTGATGTGTATGTGAAAAGTTAATATCTTACATTTACGATAAATGTTGAAATAGTGAGGCATAAATTGTGTCGAGAAATGACCTGAAAGTACGGGTTGTCACAACCTACTTGTTGGAAATGTGGTAAAACTGGTCACATTAAAAGGGTTTGCAAGTGTGTTAAGGTTGGTGGTAATGCCAATGGATCAGGCACTAATGGTTCAGGGAGTGGTGGTTCTACCAACTCACTGAAAGGTCAGAATATGTTTAATAAGTCATTTCAGATTTATTATGTTACATATGTATCTGAATCTTATTATGTGCAGGATGATGATGTTGCGTGGTGGGTTGACTCTGGTGCAACAGTTCATGTGTGTAAAGATAGAAGCTGGTTCAAGATTTATGAGTCACTGAATGATGGTTCTATTCTTCACATAGGAAATGAGTCAACAGCCTTGGTGCATAGTCATGGTTGTGTAGATCTTAAGTTTTGTTCTGGAAAGATTGTAACTTTGTTTAATGTTATTCATGTTCCTGATATAAGGAAAAACTTGGTTTCAAGTAGTGTTTTGAATAATCATGGATATAAACAAGTTATTGAATCTGATAAATTTGTCTTGTCTAAAAGTGGTGTTTTTATTGGTTTTGGCTATTTGTGTAACCAAATGTTCAGGCTTAATATTGTCTCTGATAGTGTTATTCAGCCTTTGTGACCACCTCTGACCTGACTGACTCTGCCTTATGGCATGCTAGACTTGGCCATGTACACTATAAAAGGATGCAAGATATGTGTAAGGATGGGTTAATCCTAGCATTTGACATGAACACTGAAAAGTTTAAAACTTGCATGTTGACCAAGATAACCAAGAAACCTTTTCAGGGTGTTAATCGTGAGTCTAAGCTCTTGGAGCTAATACACAGTGACCTGTGTGATTTGCATGCCACTCCCTCTTTGGGGAATAAGAAGTACTTTGTGACATTTATTGATGATGCTTCTAGGTTTTGTTATGTCTATCTATTACATACCAAGGATGAAGCATTAGTGCCTACACAGATAGTGACTATGCTGGTGCTAGTTTGGATAAGAAGTCTACTACTGGAGGATGTCAGTTTTTGGGAAGCAGACTAATTTCTTGGCAGTGTAAAAAGCAAACTATTGTGGCAAATTTTACAACTGAAGCTGAATATGTGGCTGCTGCCAGTTGCTGTGGTCAAGTTCTTTGGATTCAGAATCAATTGCTGGATTTTGGGTACAATTTTATGCATACTAAGATTTACATTGATAATAACAGTACAATTTGCATTATTAAAAATCTTGTTTTACATTCTAGAACTAAACACATTGAGATAAGGCATCATTTCATTAGAGATTGTAATGAGAAAAGGCTGATTCAAATGGTAAAAATCCATACTGATTTCAATGTTGCTGATCTTCTCACCAAAGCTTTTGATGTGGGGAGGTTTCAGTACCTTGTTGTTAGTATTGGAATGATTAATCTCTAACTCTCAAATTGTTTTGTACCAGTTTGTATAAGTATTGGACTGTTATTATGTAATCTTAGTGTTGCTATTTTTGTTTCTAACCACTGATAGTTGTGTTCAAACCACTGTTTGTTGCTCTGTTTTTCCACTAACTATTTTGCAGATAAAAGAAAGTTCATTATAGAAGCAAAAGAAGTACTGAAGTTAAATTGTTCATTCATTCAAGAAACAGTTTACAGCTTACAGCTTACAGCTTACAAAGAAACTTCAAGTGCAAATTAAAAGACTAGTTCTATACATGATTTCCTACTACTATCCTAGCCCATAACATCTATTACAGCTGTTGGATATGCATGATGAGCTAAGGATCAAAATGGAAAGGATGGATTAAGGAAACCGAAGATGATGAAGATGAATACAGTAGATGAAGCACAAAGGACATAGTCATATCATACTTTCATCTACTGGTTTCACCAAAAAGCATCACTCCATCTTCCTTTTTCCCTTCCCCCTTACGATATGTGAAGAAGCACCACAACTTGGTGCAGGAAGACCAAGAATCACCTCTCTGTTCTTAGGGAGTGGTGGATTTCTTGCTCGTGGTCTTGGTTGGGGTTGGGATGATGAAGGTTGGGGGTTTGAAGTTCTCTTCTTAGAGGAGTCATCAGAGTCCTCAGAAGCCTCACTTGGATTCAACACACTATCATCTTCAGATGATAGAAGAAATGGGGATTTTCTTGGTCGTGGTTCTTGTGGAGGAATGTACAGACGCCATGGATCAGACTCTTCACTTGATGATGATGATGATGAGGATGAGGAGGATGTTAGATCAATGACTTCTGGTTTATTCCAACTAGGGTTCCACATGGTGATTGTGGTTGGTTATGGATTTTGGAGAAATTAGGGTTTTGGTTTTAATTGATATGTGTGAGATGAGATTTGGGTTCTTTTTATAAGCAGAGATATGGCTTATGTGAGTAAATGAGGGGAAGGTTAAATATGGTTGAGAAGTTAATGAGATTCTTGGGCTTTGGACTAATATTAATCCTGGAAGTTGACCATATTGACTTACCTGTGCTAAACCACGGATAGGTCATTTGGAACCACTTCTGGCTCTTTCTAACCACTGATAACAATAACTTCCTTCTCTGTGTTTGGTTTGTGTTTTTGTCTTGCAGGTATGAAGGATTTGTGTACATTGGAGCTGGTGATATGTTAGCTGCTAGTGTTTGTTAAAAAAAAAAAAAAAAAAAAAAAAAAAAAAAAAAAAAAAAAAAAAAGATTATGTAATCCTTCATATTTTTGTGAGATCTCTCTTATTTTGACACATATTTGCTTGCTGTATCTTTTGGACAATTGGTTGAAGTGCTGCAATGTATCCACTGATGGTGTGTTTCAAACCTCGGATAGCTGTTCTGAAACCTTGGATAGCATGTTGCTTTGTTTTGGATACTACAGGGGCTGTTTGGTAACTTTGGCAAAAGTAAATTATCTCCCCAAATCACGGATGGATCATTCATTGATCTTCAAACCACTTCCAATTGGCGCTCAACATTAACCCTAATCCCTTTACTTTGCCTTATTCGCAAAACCCACATCATACCCATCATTAATCACAATGGCGGAAAAGTATTCCAACACACATAACCTTGTTGCTATTCTCACCAAAAACGATCGATCTGAAGGTTTTCATCAAATGATTGAGTTTCTTGTTCACAGTCCTATTCACTATGCATTGACTGTCACACCAACCATCCTTAAAGCCTACATACATCAGTTCTGGAGGAATGCTAAGCTTGAAGAGGTTGAAGGAGTTGAAGTGTTTAGCACTGTTGTGGATGAGAATGCTATTTCAGTTGATGAGGAGATCATTAGGAGAGTTTTAAAGTTTGATGATGCTGATGGTAATGATAATCTTTCAGATGCTGAGATTGTAGCTGGTTTAGAGAGGTTAGGATATACACACAGGGGTGATAAGGTACAATTTTTTAAGAGTTTGTTTTCACCACAATGGAAGTTTCTTATTCATACCCTGTTGATGTGTATGAGTAATAAGACCACTGGGTTTAATGACTTTCCTTCCAAAATTGCTACTGCTGTTATTTGTTTGTCTGATGGAAGAAAGTTCAATTGGTCTAGGATGATTTATGAGAGGTTAGTACAAAACATTAGGAAGAAGGGTAAATACTATTTGTATCCTAGGTTTATTCAACTTATTGTGGAAAGTCAAATAGCATAACCTATTGAGCATTCTAGAGAGTATGAAGTACATCATATGCTTCCTAAGGTTTTTGCACATATGAGGAATCAGAAGCCAAATGTACAAATTAGAGATGTTCCTTTGTTTCCCCATATGCTTACTTTGCCTACTGATCCTGAGTTTGATGAAGGTATTGAATCCCAACCTCTAGTCACTGAACCCACTGCTAGTACATCTGAACCCACTGCTAGTACAACCCAAACCACTGTTGCACCAATTGTATGGACTAGGAGACAAAAGGGCACCAAGCTACCTCAGGCTGGTGTTAGTGGTGTTGTTAATGAGGGGGTCACATGGAGTGGAGGTGACATGATTGGAAGGGCTTCCACTACTGATTCATGCTTAGATGCTGGTCAGGATAGTGGAAACATTAATAAGACCCAACCTTTGGCAACTCCTAATGTGGAAAGTTCTTTGGAACTTAACGCAGGTAGAGGAATCCCTAGCCAACTGGCTGCTACAGGGTACATAGATGATCAGGCAAGGTCTGATGCTATGTTTACTTTATCCAAGGATTCACCTCTCGGAGCAGGTCACACAGCTCGAAGTGATGAGGATAGTTTGGAACACGAACATGAATTGACGGATCCTAAGCTTGTACATGATGACTTTTCCAATGAGCCACCTCTCGGACCAGTTCATACAGGTCGAAGTGGGGAGGATATTCTTGAACGTTTTAATGAATTGACGGATAAACGTGCCAAAATGGAGGAAACAATCTCAAGTCTTCAGGAGCTGGCTGTGTTTCAGGGTAAAGACATTAGGCGATTGAAGCACAGGGTATTGGTCTTGGAGAAAATACGAAGACCTAGGATTGCTGTTTTGAGAAAAATGAGAAGGATGAAAAAGAAGGTGGACTCCTCTTCAGCTCTGAATATGGAGGATGTATCCAAACAGGGGAGGAGTGAAGGCATGAATTCAGGGGAGGCTGTTGATGGATCTATGGAAAAAGATGTTGATAGTGGAGATCAAGAATTTTTGGTATCTGATAAAGATGGGAATGAGGCAGTTCTTGAAAATTTGAAGAATGTTGTTGAAGATGAAGTAGTGCAGGACACAACCACTGATGGTATGTCTGCAACCACGGTTAGTACTCTTGAAATCACATGGAATTGTACCCACTACTATCATACCCATTGCTATCATAACCACTTCCACTATTGTCACAACTCTCTCTGTATCACCACCTAAATCTAAAGAAGTTGAGAAAGAAGCTGCAAGTACATTGATAAATCTAAGCAAAACCTCATCTATTTCTACACCTATCATTGCACCTGTTTTACCTGTTCAATCTACTGCAACTAAACCCAAAGGAAAAATTTTAGTTATTGGTGAACCTTTGAAGAAGAAAGTGGTTCAATCTGATATTGGAAAAGGTAAAGGAGTTGCAGTACCAGAGCTGAAGTTTAAAAGTAAAGCAGAACAAGTTGCTTATGATGAAGAGTATGTAAGAAATATGTTAGCTGCAGAACAAGAAGCTTTAGAGAAAAGGAAGCAAGAAGAAGAGGAAGCTAGTCAGAAATGGTTGGCTACATGGTATGAATCACGAAACTATCTTCAAGCTTCTCAACAGATACATGATGAGTATACTGCACAAGAATCGGCACTGTTGGATGATGAGGAAAGAGCTAGACTTTTGGGTCAATGGGCAAGAAGGATTGGTAAAGAAAGGAAGCAAGTTATAAGAAAGAAACCTCCTTCAATTGCACAGATGAGGAATGTATTGATGAAGATTATTAAGAATTCAGCCATTCATGTTCCTGACAATCTTAATAAATGTACTTTTGAAAGAATTTATGAGCTTTATGAGAGATGTATGAGGATTAATAATGATGATTTTTGTCCAATGAATTCTAAACAGGAAGAAGAGTGGATTCAAAAGGATGAAGAGTGGATTCAAAGTAAACGAAAGAGAAAATCTGAGGTTCAGGAGACATCTGATTCTAAAAGACTGAAAGTAGTTGAAGATGTTAATCAAATTATTTCTTATGAGTTTAAGCTTAAAGTTGGAAGTGAAGGAGTTTGGAAAATTCAAAGACTCAACAATGAAGTTTATGAGTATAATAAATTTCACAGATGCTTCAGTATTTTGATAGAGATGATTTGATGAATCTTTGGGTACTTTACAAGAATAAGTTTGGTGAAGTACATCCAAATGATTATCATGAGAGACTGGTTTATTATCATTTGAAGATTTTATTTGAACCTACTCATGATGAACCTGAATGGAAAGGACTCTACAATGGTCAGGTTACAAGATGGTTTTTATATCAGACTTGTGGAGTTCATGTTTTAACTGTTTCTGGAGAAGTTGTTCATATGCTTGTAGAAGGTGATTATCCTCAACTGAATAAGTATCCACCAGTTATTGCTCAGATGTTGAAGCCTGGTATTATCAAGATGTTGTTGCCTTATGATGGTCAAGCTTACAATTTGTTGCTGAAGTATGAGAATATTCTTAAATCTGGTAAGTGTTTGGCTACATCCTCCAATCCAGATGTTTTGAGCTTAAAGGAAACTTGAGAATTCTGTTGGAATGTATCAAGTTTAGGGGAGGATTGTTGGGTTTTTGGTTCCTTGGATCAAGAATTATTCTAAGTACTGGAACCACGGACAGAGTTGATATAACCACGGACAGAAGAATGTAACCACGGATGAAGACAAACCGCGGCTAGTAGCATTGTGTAACTACTGATAGACTATTGTAACCACTGCTAGTCTTTTATAGTCGGTTTAGTATTTTGTATTAGATAAATATGGAAAAGATAATTTATCTTGTACGTTATGTATTGTATTATGTAAAGGACTCCTTAGCCTATAAAAGGAGGTCCTAGGTTAGATTAGAGATATGTAAGTTTTATATATAAGGTCGATACACTTCAAGGTTGTAAAACCCTAATACTGGTTAGAGTATTCGTATTAATAATAATATTGAGGTGTTGAATGTTTACTGTTCTTCTTCTTAAGATTAAGTGTTAAATTCCGCGTAATACTTAATAAGTTCTTTGCTTAAGTCAGTTTTTATATTAGATCGTTTGCTCATCTGGGATCAACACATTAGATAAATTCAAAGTGTTTAAAACTGAAGTTGAATTACAACTTGGGTCCCTGATCAAAAGATTAAGGACTGATAGGGGAGGTGAGTACATGGATACTCTGTATTTTCAGTCTGTTGGTATAATCCATGAAACGATTGCCCCTTATACTCCTCAGCAAAATGGCATTTCCGAAAGGAAAAACAGGGTGCTGAAAGAGATGGTTAATTCCATGTTGTCCTATTCAGGACTAAGTCAAGGGTTTTGGGGTGAAGCTATGTTAACAGCTTGCTATTTATTAAATAGGATTCCCAACAAAAGGAACAAGGTTACCCCTTATGAACTTTGGACTAAAAGAAAACCCAACCTGAACTATCTCAGGGTTTGGGGTTGTAGGGCTGTTGTGAAACTCCATGATCCAAAGCTTAAAACTTTGGGTGAAAGAGGCATTGATTGCATCTTTGTTGGATATGCTGAGCATTCCAAGGCTTTTAGGTTCTATGTTATTGAACATAATGAATATGTTTCAATTAACTCCATAATTGAATCAAGGGATGCAAACTTTGATGAGAATAGATTCTCATCAGTCCCTAGACCAAGTCAGAGGATTCCTAATGGAACTCATGACACTGGTGTATCAGAAATCCCTGATGAAGAACCATCAGAGGTCCTTGATGAGGTTGTGGTTCAACAACCTGAACCTATGCTCAGAAAGAGCAAAAGGGTCAGGAATCCAAAGTCATTTAGACCTGAGTTTCAATTATACTTAATTGAAGGAACAAGGGATGAGGTCTCTAACCAATACTCCTATTGCTTCATTATTGAGGATGATCCCAAGACATTTGAAGAAGCAATGAAGTCCCAGGATATTGCTTTCTGGAAAGAAGCAATCAATAATGAGATGGATTCCATCATGGGCAACAACACTTGGGTGTTGGTTGAACTACCACCAGGCTGCAAACCTCTGGGTTGCAAATGGATTTTCAAAAGGAAAATGAAGGTAAATGGAACTATTGAAAAGTTCAAGGCTAGACTATTCATTCAAGGCTTTAAACAAAAGTCAGGAATTGACTATTTTGATACTTATGCCCCTGTGGCTCGTATCAGTACCATTAGATTGCTGATTGCTTTGGCATCAATTCACAATCTGATTATTCATCAGATGGATGTGAAGACAACTTTCTTGAATGGTGAATTGGATGAGGAGGTTTACATGAACCAACATCAGGGCTTCATCATGCCAGGCAATGAAAACAAGGTGTGTAAACTGATTAAGTCTCTTTATGGACTAAAGCAGGCACTTAAGCAATGGCATCAAAAATTTGATGAAGTGGTTTTGTCTAGTGGTTATGTTCTTAACCAAGCTGACAAATGTGTATATAGCAAATTTTATGAATCTGGTAAAGGAGTCATCATTTGTCTATATGTTGATGACATGTTGATCTTTGGCACTAACCAAAATCAGGTTGACCTGACAAAGGAATTTTTGTCATCAAGGTTCTCCATGAAGGACATGGGGGAGGCTGATGTTATCCTTGGTATAAGGATTAAACATGAAAGTAAAAGAATTTCTATCTCCCAGTCTCATTATATTGAGAAGGTGTTGAGGAAATTCAATTACTTTGATTGTACTCCAGTGAGTACACCTATGGATACTTGTGAGAAGCTAATGCATAATAATGGCAAGGTTGTATCTCAACTTGAGTATTCTAGGGTAATTGGCTGCTTGATGTATGCCATGACTTGTACAAGACCTGATATTGGTTTTGCAGTGGGAAAATTGAGTAGGTATACTAGTAATCCTAGTGCTCATCACTGGCAAGCAGTTCAGAGGGTACTAAAGTATTTGAAGAGAACTATGGATTATAGTCTCTCATATACTGGTTATCCTTCAGTGTTGGAAGGATACACTGATGCAAGTTGGATCAGTGTTTACTGAAGACAATTCCTCTACCAGTGGCTGGGTATTCCTACTTGGTGGAGGTGCAATTTCTTGGGCATCCAAGAAGCAAACTTGCATCACCAGTTCAACAATGGAATATGAATTTGTGGCCTTAGCAGCTGCTGGTAAAGAAGCTGAATGGTTGAAAAACTTGCTTCTTGAGATTCCATTGTGGCTTAAACCTATAGCACCTATTTCTATCCGTTGTGAAAGTGCAGCTACATTGGCAAAGGCTTATAGCCATATATACAATGGGAAGTCTAGACACTTAGGTGTCAGACATAGCATGATTCGTGAGCTTATCATGAATAGGGTGGTATCTATAGAGTTTGTAAGATCTCAACAAAATTTAGCTGATCACTTGAGGAAGGGTCTGGCTAGAGACTTGGTTATAAAGTCTACTAAAGGGATGAGTTTAAGTCCAATTTAGTCACTGAATGCTAAGACACCCAACTCCCTCCTAAGGAAACTTGGGAGCTGAGTTCAATGTGGAAAACTGAACATTCAGTGGACTGGAGCACATGTTTTATTTACATCCCAAGGTTGTGCTCAGAACCTGCTGAAAGGAGGATGAAGTCTTTACTTCTTAATGGTTATTTTTTCTTTGAAAAAGTGCTTGGCAGGAGCATGAATAAAGAGGAACCACCTATGTGAATGTTGAAGTTTTGCCGCTTCAGGGAGCTTTGGACTTTTGGCTCTAACAACATTTATGAATTTGGATATGGACACTTCGCTTGTATAGTGTCAGGAGCTTTTAAGTGTTTGTAAACTTGTGTGTATTTTATCTTCAGGTATTCAAATGGGTTGAAAGGTTCAATTCTTAGAACACCCTGATTCTCGAATATTTGAACGTGTGATGTACTAAGATGAAAATTCAATCCTCATGATATTTTCGTTTATGCACATGTTTTGTTTGATGTTTGTTTTTCTTGAAAAGGAAGTGAACTAAATTTGGGGAGGACTGTTGGTAAATTTAGTGCACTTGTGGGATTAGTTCACACCTGGTTTTGGGTTAGGAGGTACGGAGTGTACACCCATGAGGTCCCTGAACGCCCTGACTCGACTCAGTAGTGGTTTGTACTGCTAGTGTATTGGTTACTACTGCTAGTGTAGTAACTGATGGTTCCTACTGGTAGTGTTATGGTTCCTGCTGCTAGTGTAATGGTTCCTGCTGATGGTTCCTGCTGGGAGTGTATGGTTCCTACTGCTAGTGTAATGGTTCCTACTGGTAGTGTTGCAGTGATTAATTTGTAACAACTTTGACTCATTCAATTGGCTGTTATGACTGCTTTATGACCACGTTTAATTGGTCATGTAACCACTATTCCTATGATAATGGAGGCTTATTATGAGTGATTAATTGGTCGTTAATCATCCATAATGTCCATTAACTAGGAGTGAGTATTCTCTACTATAAATAGAGATGGTTTTCATCAGCATGAACATACTGAAATCAGGAGAAACAGACATAAAGCTAAACACTGATAAGCGCAAGGGTTATTGAATTGTGCCTAATTCTATAACTAACATTTGGTCTTATCCCAAGTAGATATTCGTGTAACCCAGGCATTAGGGTTGAATAGTTTACTTTGGAAAGTGATCACACGATTCCAAGTGATATCCGGTTACCACTTAGTGGTATTCCAGTTGCTACTGATTGTCTTTACCTTGTTCTGGGCTATTACCACCAACACGATGTACGCAATGAAGTTTGAAAATTACCATTGTACGCAAAATACTTTCAAATTTGGAACAATGTACGTAATATGACCGGTAACTAGTAGGTTACCAGGTCACAAAGTTTGAAAAATGACAGAAATGGTCCCTGTGGCTTGCGTTGACTTTCACAGGTCATCACTTGACTTTATTTTCGGTTAAAAAGTTTCAATAATGGTCCTTACTGTCATTGACTTTCAGATTAAGTCAATTTTTTTCCGTTTTCGTCCGTCTTTCTTACGTTTTTCTTCGGTTTTTGTCCGTTTTTATCCGTTTTTCTTAAGTTTTGTCTATTTTCTTTCGTTTTTGCCCGTTTTTGTCCGTTGTTCTTACGTTTTGGTCGTTTTTCTTACATTTTTCTTAACTTTTTGTCCGTTTTTCTTACGTTTTGTCTATTTTCCTTCGTTTTTGCCCGTTTACATCCGTTTTTGTCCGTTTTTCTTACGTTTTGTCTGTTTTTCTTAAGTTTTTTTTTTTCGGTTTTCATCCGTTTTTGTCCGTTTTTCTTACATTTTTCTTAGATTATTGTCCGTTTTTCTTACATTTTTCTTAGATTTTTGTCCGTTTTTATCCGTTTTTCTTACGTGTTGACTATTTTCCAACGGTTTTGCCCGTTTTCATCAGTTTTTATCCTTTTTTTTTTTTTAAAAAAAAAAAAAAAAAAAAATTGTCTGTTTTTCTTACATTTTTTCTGTTTTTCTTACTTTTTTGTACTATTTCAACATATTAAAAAAAATTTAAATAAGATTTCAAAAAGAAAAAAAAAAATTTTAAAAAAATGGATTTTTTTCGCAAATTTAAAAAAAAATTAAAAAAAAAAATTGAAAAAAAAATTGGAAAAAAAAAATTTTCGAAAAAATAATTTGAAAAAAATTTCGAAAAAATTCCAAAAAAAAATCGCAAATACTTTTTTTGTCAAAAAAAAAAGAAATTGGAAATTTTTTTCCAAATTGTTTTTTTCGAAATTATTTTAAGATTTATTTTTTTTAAATTAAAAAAATTTGAATAAAAAATTTCATAAAAAAAAATATTTTTTTAAATTAAAAAAAAAATATATCTTAAAAGAAAATTTGATAATTTTTTTTCAAATTTTGCAAAATGGCGAAATACTTTTCTTGTTTTCAAATTTTTTTTTTCAATATATCCAAATTTCGAAAAATTTTGAAAAAAAAATAAGTAGGTGTCTGTCTACAGCAATCAAAATGATGCCACTTGGTTTTAGGCCTAAAATTAGGCCTAAGTTTATGTCCCTATATCATTGTCAAAAAAAATATTTAAAAAATATATTTGTATTAATTTTATTTATTTTTTTATTTTTTAGTATTTTTTTTTTTGAAATTTTTATTCAAATTTGAAAATTTTGAAAAAAAGTATTTGCAATTTTTTTTTGATTTTTTTTTTTTTTGAAAATTTTTTTTCGGATTTTGTTTCAATTTTTTCTTTCAAATTTGCGAAAAAATTCCAATTTTTTTTTGGAATTTTTTTTTCCTAATTTTTTTTCTTTTTGGAATTTTTTTTCAATATTTTGAAATAGTACAAAAACGAACAAAAACGTAAGAAAAACAGACAAAATGTAAGAAAAACGGACAAAAACGGATGAATACCGATAAAATGTATGAAAAACGGACAAAACGTAAGAACAACAGACAAACACGGATGAAAACGGGCAAAAACGAAGGAAAATAGACAAAACGTAAAAAAACGGACAAAAATCTAAAAAGAAGGGACAAAAACGGATGAAAACTGATAAAAACGTAAGAAAAACGGACAAAACGTAAGAAAAATGGACAAAAACGGACTAAATCTGAAAGTCAATGGCCATAAGGACCATTACTGAAACTTTTTTAACCAAAAATAAAGTCTAGGGAGGACTGGTGAAAGTCAACGCAAGCCACAAGGACCATTTCTATCAATTTTCAAACTTTGTGACCTGGGAACCTACTAGTTACCGGTCATATTACGTACATCGTTCCAAATTTGAAAGTATTTTGCGTACAATGGTAATTTTCAAAGTTCATTGCGTAAATCGTCTGTTTTGAAAAACTATGTTGCGTATCTTTAGCTTTCACCTATTATTTTAAGACGATTCATGTTTTTTTTTTTGAAAGGCAAAATTTATAAAAACTAGCAAGGGGCTAGAAAGGGAATTACAAATAGGGAACTAACAATGGATTTTGGATCCAGTTAGTCCAAGAAATGTTTAACTTTCTATATCTATTTGAGAACCAAACATAAGAAAGATCAACTATGCTATTGAAAATGTCTTGCCGGATAGGACGCTTGAGTCCGAAAATGGAGGCATTGCGAAATTTCCAAATAGACCAAGCCGTGACACCCAAGATAGACCGTACAATATGCTTCGCGTGAGAATTGATTCTGAGATCTTCTACCCAATCGAAACTAGCATCAAACGAATTGATAACAGGAAACGAGAGATCCAACCATACACAGACTTTATGCCAAATCTCTGAAGTTACCGGGCAATTCCACAAAACATGATCTATGAGCTCCGGGCTTTGGTTACAAATAGGACATAGAAGAGAGTTTAATTCTATACCTTTCTTGCTTAGATTCCAGCGTGTGGGAAGGCGATCACGCAAAGCTCTCCAAATCATAATGTTGACCTTTTTCGGGATATAACGAATCCATCTAGTAGGGGGATGAACATCCGGCAAAATGATATTATCAATATGAACACGAGTATCTTTAACGGAAAAAGAATTGGTTCCTCCAATACCCCATTCCCAAACATCAGGAGTATCAGATATCCGAGAATTATGCAAAAGGTCCGAAAGAGCTTGGAACTGAGAGTGCAAAGAACCTCCTGTAATCAACCTCGACCAAGACCATGACCATGAGCCATTGATCCATCGATCTCTAACAAAACATTCTCGATCAGTATCAAGACGAAACAACCGAGGAAAACGAGAACTTAAAGAAGAATCACCGATCCAAATATCAAGCCAGAATTTAATACTAACACCATTATTGAGTTTTCTTCTGAGACTGGAGTGAAGAATTATGCCTTTATCATGCATAGCCTTAATAGAGTTAATAATCCTTGCCCACATAGAATTCTTTTGAAGGTTGCTGAAAGAAATTCCGTCTGTTGAAGGGCCATGAATCGAAGAAACAACTTTCACCCAAAGAGCATTATGATTATGGACATATCTCCATCTCCATTTTTGAATGAGAGAAAAGTTTAAGGCTTGTAAACTTCCAATCCCAAGACCTCCATATTTCTTAGAGGCGAGAACAGATTTCCATTCAATCCAATGCATCTTTCTTTCATCTACAGTAGACCCCCAAAAGAATTTAGCCCTCGTGGCCTCGAGACTATTTGCAATGTTAACTGGCATAGGGAATAGAGATAGATAATATGTTCCCAAGGCTCCAAGAACCGAAGAAATGAGAGTAGTTCTACCGCCTATTGAAAGCATAGAGGCTTTCCATTTAGATAAACGATTTTTGAACTTAGCTAAAATAGGATCCCAACCTTTAAGCCTAGACATGTTCATGCCTATCGGGAGCCCCAAATATACAAAAGGCAAAGATTGAGATTTGCAGCCTGTTAACGTAGCTAAGTTCCTCACGTCATCAGAATTAACTCCTACGCCGTAAAGATTAGATTTATGCATATTCAACTTGAGACCCGATACTCGGTGGAAGCATTGTAACAATTGGACCATACCTCGGATGTTAGAGCGAGACCACTTACCCATAATAAGAACGTCATCTGCGAATAGTAAGTGGGAGATTTGGAGAGAACCAATTCTAGCTCCATGGAAAAGACCGACAGAAACGGCGTCTTTAATAGCCACATTAAGCCCTTCCATCACCAAAATGAAAAGAAATGGAGAAAGAGGATCTCCTTGTCTTAACCCCCGATGAAGAGAGAATTCACGCGAGGGGCTTCCATTAACTAAAACAGAAGTTCTGGCAGAAAGAAGGCAACCTCGGATCCATGAAATCCAACGCTGGCCGAATCCCATAAATTGCAATATTTGGAAGATGAAGTCCCAAGAAACCGAGTCGAAAGCTTTCTCGAAATCGATTTTAAAAACCATAAGAGTTTTCTTCTTATGTTTGTACCAATTGATAATCTCATTAACCAATAAGGGCCCATCCAGAATTTGACGATCTCTAATGAATGCCGTTTGTTCCGGGCTTATAATTGAATCAACGACCCGAGAAAGCCTATTAGCCAGGATCTTTGCTATAATTTTGTATTGCGCACTTATGAGACTTATAGGGCGAAAATCTGAAACAACTGTTGGACTGTTCAATTTCGGAATTAAAGTTATAAATGAGGAATTACAACCTTGAGGGATGTGACCCGTGGAATAAAAATCTTGAACAAACGCCAAGATGCCTGATTTTAGGATGTCCCAATATTTCTTAAAGAAAGCAAAGGAGAAGCCATCTGGTCCGGGAGACTTATCCGACCCACATGCCCACACAGCTTCACGAATCTCTTGCTCAGAAATCACACTTTCAAGAATAAGATTGTGATCAAGAGACAAAGTATTATAATGAGCACTCTTCCTATTAACAGCAATCCCTTCAAATTTTTTGAATTTTTCCTCAAAAAAATGGAAGAAAGTGTCTTTGATTTGGGTGGGGTCAGTGAGCCAGATGCCATCCTGCATAATACCATTAATGGCCAAAGAACGTCTCTTCCTATTGAGAACACCATGGAAAAACTTGGTGTTCTCATCACCCTCTATGCCCCATTTGATTTTCGCCTTTTGAGAAACATCCATACCTTCCTGTTTATCTATCTCTCTGAGCCTCTTGATTTTGGACCGCCTTAACAATTTATCTTCCGAACTAGCGTGACCAGCTTCTATGTTAAGCTCTATGCGGATGATTTCCTGCCTTAACTCCTCTTGCTCTTGGTTTCGAGATTTAATAGCTTGACGAGACCAATTTTTGACGTCATTTTTTAATCTCTTCATTTTTTCTTTGAAGTGAATGAAAGGATTGGACCCATCAAGATGTTGCGCAGAATTCCAGCTTAAAGTAACCAAAGCATCAAATTGAGGGTTTAGCATCCAAGAGTTAAAAAGCTTGAACGGGGTCGGGCCAAAATCAACTTTGGATTGCTTCAAAACTATAGGCCTGTGATCCGATATGTGACAATCAATCACTGTTGCCTGAAGGTTATGAATCACGTTTGTTATGTCTTCGGATATTAAGAAACGATCCAGCTTACTAAGTTTGTCGCCATAACTACTTATACGAGTAAATGAATGTCCACCAAGAGGGGCGTCCCAAAATCTTCCCTCGAGAATAAAGTCATTAAAAGCAGTAGCCGAAGCAAGGTTGAAAATTGAACCAATTCTCTCCGAATCATTTCGAACCACATTAAAATCACCGAAGACAATGTACATACCTGAGTTTTGTTGCATGAAAAGAAGAATAGAATTCCAAAGGGCTTGTTTTTTCCATTCCTCTTGAGGGGCATAAACATTAGTCATGTAACACTTCAATTTAGAGTTAACCCATACTCCTTCTACTATTAAGAGACTATCGTATATAACAGTGCGACTAGCGTTGAATGCTTCAGGGTCCCAAATAGAAATAAGACCCCCTGATCTACCCACAGCTGGATTATAGGCAAACTTGAAGTTATAGTTACCCCACAAACTCTTCAATTTAAACAAATCAACATTCAACAGATGCGTTTCTTGCAACCCGAGAAAGTTAATATTATTCTTGGAACAAATATTTGAAATTGTACAACATTTGTCAACACCTAGACCACACGAATTAAATGACATAATATTCATTAATTACCATGTTTTACTCCAATGCTATCAATGAATTTCTTGAGATCAGCTTGACTCCCGGACATGTCATAACCTAAGGCATTTCCCATGTTGATATGCCGAAGAAAATTGTCAATCATGGAGCCTGTTGATTGACACGTAATGGACCGGGATCGTTTGGTGTGTGAAGCTCTAGCTGAGAATGACGAAGCATTGGAAATGCCAACTCTAGGGGATTTACCTTGAGACTGAATTTTCTGTGCCTCTTGTATATTAATACCTTCAAAGCCCGGAGGTTTAGATGGGGAATTTGTGGAAGATTGCGTTTGTTTATCATCAACTACTTGATTCTCCACTTCAACTTCTTGAGGGGGATGTTGTTCTGTTTTCTGTGAAGCATCAGCCCAAGATTCATTGAGCGAAGTTTCTGGGATGTTTTCTTTCACCGAGTTTTCTTTTTCTTTGCTTCCAATTCGTGGTGAACCAGGAGCATTCATTTCATTACTCAATGGCTCCTCATTATCGTTAATCTCCCCTTCTTCTTGTAACTCATGTATACTATGTATATCTTGATCATTGTCCGAAGCCTCTGACTCATAATCATGTTGTGAGATGTTGTCCGATGAAGCAAAATCAGGCACCCAATTTGCAAACTCACGAACTCTAACCCGGTAACTAATTCCCTTGATAGAAACCAGGCACGAATCTGAGATGTGAGTTTTTATTTTAGTTTTGATGCACACCCTTCCATTTGCAATATTTTCATCAGCGTCTTCATCTACAAAAACTGTTTCTCCCCAATTGCCAGCTATCCTTTTAAATGCATTAGTAGTCCATGCATTAAGTGGAAGTCCTTCTATTTCGATCCAGATCATTCGCTCATCAGGAATGAAATTATGTGCTACAGGTTTTCGTTGGGTAAAATACCATTCCATCTCCGTATTTTTCTGAAACTTTGACCTTGTTTCGTCATTACAGAATTCAATCCAGAGCCAGAGCCCCCCCATGAATTTGCACTTGAAATCAGAGAATCCCTCTTTTTTCAAAACACTATGAATATTAATTATAAGATGAACATCCCTTACCTTTGCGAGAACGACACTTGAAGTATCAGATAATTCCAGTAAATCAGCACTTTCGAGGGTGATCCTTTTCATTATTGACTCTACCGGTATTGTCTTATGAATCCCGTCCTTACCATTCAATACAGATACATAAGATCGCCCTCCCATTGCAAGGCTTGCGTGGCTCGTTTCTCGTGGTTTAGTGGGATTTGATTGATTCTTATAAGATTGGGTCGTATGTGTGTTTTGTTTTCGTTCGAAATGTGCAACCGAAGCGAAGAGATGATAACTCCCGATCCAAATCTTGTTTAGGTCTTCCAGTAGAGTCGCTTGGTTTGGATTTTTGATGAATCGAACAAACGCGAAACGACGGCCCGATTTTGATAATTTTTTTGCGATGTATACATCAGCAACCACTCCGTGCCTATCACAAAGCTTCCATAGATCCTTTGAAGTCACTGTTGTTGGGAAATTGGTAACGAAAATCGTGATCGAGACATGTTGAAGATTTTTGAAATTGGGGTTTTGGGGTGTTGGATGAGCGCCGCTCATGTTAAATTTTGTTTTTTTATGTTAAATTTTGGATATGTATTAAGATAATTTATTTAATGATTTATAATTGTGTTAAATCTATGATAAAAATGTTTTGTTTCAAGTTTACACTATCTACTTATTAATTGTATTTGCAATAGTTTAATATATACTTAAAAATGGAAAACTAAAATCATTCAGACAATTATAAAAAACAAACAACACTTATTTATTCAGATTCAGACATTATAGCCACCTCTTACTAGTAAGATGTGGTAGTCAGATTCAGATGCGAAACATCTTAATCAAACAAACACAACCTTCTTTCCTCTTTTGTCTGCAGGCGCGCAGACATTAGGCTTGAAGACCGTTTGTTTTTTTTCAGACATAAGAGGTTAGAATCACTTCTTTCCTCTTCACAGATGCAGACATAATTTAGGTCTTTTTTCCACTTCTTTCCTCTACACCAATGCAGACATAAGAGG
Organism: Chrysanthemum seticuspe; assembly: GCA_019973895.1. Classification (NCBI taxonomy): domain Eukaryota; kingdom Viridiplantae; phylum Streptophyta; class Magnoliopsida; order Asterales; family Asteraceae; genus Chrysanthemum; species Chrysanthemum seticuspe. The sequence continues at coordinate 59,001,724 of BPTQ01000003.1, forward strand.
AAAAATGAAAGAAGTACTTCAATGGCACAAAAAACAAACGGTCTTCTTCTTGCAGATGAAGAGCTTAAATGTACCTCTTCTTCTGCAGACATGGTTTGCAGATGAAGAGGTAAAAGCTCTGAAAAAACAAACGACACCTTAGTGATATAGAGGCATTAGTGAAAATAAGTGGGCAAACATAAAAAAGAAACATTATTAAATAATTGTGTGAAATCATGTGGACCCAACCTCTTAGCTAAGGGTAAAAAGAAACATTGCCTAAGTTTCTTGATCTTCGCCGCAGATCAGACATATTGTGAATACAAGTCGATATGTCGACTGTCTAGTTGGTAACCAATCATTATATTGTCTTCAAGAAAGTATGTTTCATTCTATCGTAGCTAATACATTCCAACAGGTTCGACAAAATTGTTAACAGCCATCCTTTTTAGATGAACTTTTGCGTCTGTTACCCTTTGACCGAAAAGCACCTTAATTTGTGAATCAGACAAGCCCATGAGTCCATTATCAGAATCTTCTTGATGGCCCAAACCACACACTAGCTCATTTTAATTCAGCCAACATTTCAGCTTCAGGGCGCTCTCTTATCTCATGGGTATTTAAGAAACTTTGTGGTTAAGCTTATTAGACATACAAACAGTCAAGTTAGGAACAAAAATATCACAATTTTGTTATATGCAAATGATATTTTGTTTAATACCGAGGGTGCATCATTACAACAAATAGTGTAATTACTAATTATTCACACACATTGAAGCTTATTAGACATAAAAACAGTCAAGTTAGGAACATAAATATCACAATTTTGTTATATGCAAATGATATTTTGTTTAATACTGAGGGTACATCACTGCGACAAATAGTGTAATTATTCACACACATTGAGGCATATTTACACGGTTATAGGCAGGGACGGAGATATGAGGTTCTGTGGGTGCCCGGGACACCTATAGATTTTTTAAATGTAGCGTTAATTTTAAAAAACATTGATTTTTCTCAAACATATTTTAAATGACAATCGAAATGTGTTTTTAGTCCTATTTAGTTAGCATACTTACAAATAAAAAATAAATAAAATTTAGTAAAAATGACAATGTAAATTAAAGCCCCACAAACACAAACTCTATTTTTTTTTACATGTTGATGCCCAACAAAAAATTTCATTCGACTCTTTTTTTCCCTTCCAGTCAGTTGGTAAATTACTGTAGAAGAGGGTAAAGCGACGGCACTTCAATTCTCAAAGTTGGCTTTAGTCTTGCTTGTTGCTACCGCTATGGTTGAAAGATATATATATTTTTTAAATGAAGCTAATTAAAACGGATTTCGTAATCGGATGGGTGATAATTATTTTAACGGCGCTTTAACTTGTGCTATAGAGAAAGAAGGACTTATTAATGCTAAAAATGAGGGTGTACGTAATCGTTTTTCCGCTATAGGAGATCGTAGAATCAATAATTAGAAGGTAAAATGTTCATTTATTTATCGTTTTAATGAAATTTCTTTAGATTTTAACTCTATTATATTACGGTTCAAAAAAAATTGTGCACTCGATAATATTTGTTTCTGGCTCCGTTCTCGGATATAGATGTGTTAAAATTTAAATACACGCTATTTGTATGCGTGGAAATATTAGGCGTCACAAAATTATAGAGATCATCGAGCGTGGACAAACTAATTTGATTGTCACTGTTCATTTATTTATCGTTTTAATGAAATTTCTTTAGATTTTAACTCTATTATATTACGGTTCAAAAAAAATTGTGCACTTGATAATATTTGTTTCTGGCTCCGTTCTCGGATATAGATGTGTTAAAATTTAAAGTACACGCTATTTGTATGCGTGGAAATATTAGGCGTCACAAAATTATAAAGATCATCGAGCGTGGACAAACTAATTTGATTGTCACTGTTGGGAGCGTAGAAATTTTGATTGAAAGTCCGCACTTTTTAAAGTGAAAAAGTTTCAAAAGTGCTCGTTGAGATCATTATAGACCCAATAAACCAATCATGCCATCCATTTTTTCATCAAAACTTAAAAAAAGGGGTAAAAGCCAAAAAATAACAACGAACTTTCTCCAAATTGTCGAGTTGAAACACTTACTTCTTTATTAACATCAATGTCATCAAACTTTCAAATATTGTCCCGACTTCACCAATATAGTGACTGGCTACCGGAACTGTAGCTACTTTATTATACGCGTGTATTATATGATTTTTCTCAGCATCCTAGTCAGCCAATAAAATCTAGTTGTGTTTCCCGCTAATATAGTCAACCCTAAATTCCCCCGTCATTTCCCACTTTACTCTTTTTTTTCCCCAAACCCTGACTTCTTACACTCTCAACAAATTCATGAAATTCCCCTTTTGAACGTTATCTCTAAGAAAATGATGACGTATTTCAATATGTTTGGTATGAGAGTGTAATACAGGGTTTTTGCCGAGGTCGATGGCCTCTCTGTTGTCACAGAAAATAGTAATGTCACTAAGTCTAATGTCGTAGTCAACTAGAGCTTGTTTCATCTATAGTGCTGTTGGCATGCCTTCCCAGCATATACGCACTCTGCTTCAGTGGTAGAAATAGCTAGTGCGGTTTGTTTCTTGAAAAACCAAGATGTTAAGCAACATCCTATGAATGTGCAAACATCACTTGTACTTTTGCGATCTACATAATCTCCTGCATGGTCGGAGTCAGCGTATACCATAGTTTCTACTCCTATTCTTTTGGGATACCATGGTCCTAGATGTGCTCTACCTTTTATATGTCTAAAGATTCTTTTAATGGCCTCAATGTGAGAAGATTTTGGATCTTCTTGAAAACGAGCGCATAGGCAAACACTGAATATGATGTTCGGCAGACTTTGCCGTGAGATAGAGTAAACTACCAATCATGCCTTGATACTTAGTGTTGTCTACGTATTCACCATCTTCGTCCTTGGCGAGTTTAGTGTCTGAAGACATTAGAGTTTTAATGGGTTTTGAATCTTCTAAGCCAAATTTCTTAAGCATTTCTTTACTATATTTAGACTGGTTGAAGAAAATTCCATTTCCTAATTTTTTAATTTGTAATCCAAGTAAAAAAGTTTAATTTTCTCATCATACTCATTTCGAACTCGTCGTGCATAATTTTAGAAAAAACATCGCACATTTCTTGACAAGTGGATCCGAATATAATGTCGTCCACATATATTTGGACAATAATAATATGTGACTCATTTTTTTGGTGAATAGTGTGTTATCTACTAATCCCATGGTATATTTGTTTTCGAGAAGAAAAGTTTTAAGGCTATCGTACCAAGCATTAGGTGCTTGTTTAAGACCATAGAGAGCCTTTTTAAGTTTGTATACATGATTAGGTATTTCAAAGTCAATAAACCTGGGAGGTTGGGATACATAAACTTTTCATTTATAAAATCGTTTAGAAATCACTTTTGATAACCATTTGAAAGAGTTTGAAATCATTAGCACATGCATACGCAATAAGTATTTTTGTAGATTATAATCTTGCTACGGGAGCATATGTCTCATCAAAATCTATTGCTTCTTGTTGGTTGTATCCTTGTGCGACAAGTCTAGCTTCGTTTCTAAACGCAACACCATTTTCATCTAGTTTATTTTTTAAAACCCATTTAGTACCGATAACAATTTGGTTTTTAGGAGGTGGAACAAGGTTCAAACATTATTAGTTACAAATTAGTTGAGTTCTTCTTGCATTGCTATTACCTAACTTTCGTATTTAATAGCTTCATTGACATTTTTGTGTTCTACGGAAGATACAAAACAAAAAAAAATTACCTTGATTTTGTGCTTGTGATTGTAAGGTTTTTTTTTGTTTAAGTTACCTATGACTTTTTCCAAATGATGATTTTTGGATTCTTTAATGTTAACTGTTTCTTTGTTTAATAGTTCATTTTCCTTGTCTTTTATTTCTTTGACTTGGTTATTTGCAATTTGACTTTCTATTATATCGTCATCTACTAGTGGTAAGGATTTTGGAGGAGGACTTTCGTCGAATTTAACATTTAATGATTCTTCAGTCTTCATGGGTTCTTTATTAAGGATTATGTAGGCTTTACTATTAGGTGAGTATCCTAAGAACACACCTTCGGTGGATTTGGGATCGAATTTAGTGAGATAGTCTTTTGTGTTTAAGATAAAGTATTTGCTTCCAAAGACTTTAAAGTATTCAAGTGAAGGCCTTTTACCTCTATATAACTCATATGAAGTTATTTACAAGAAAGGTCTGATTAAGATTTTAATTAATATGTATGTAGATGTGTCGACGACATTACACCAAAATTTTTGAGGGATAGATTGTTCATTTAACATGGTTCGACTCATTTCTTGTAGAGTTCGATTTTTACGTTCAACTGCCCCATTTGATTGTGGAGTACATGGAGCCGAGAAATTGTGAGTAATACAATTAGCGTCACAAAAAGCTCCAAATTGTACTTCATTATTAAACTCCTGACCATGATCCGTACGGATAGAACCTTGTTGTTTTTGAATTTTCTTGCTCAATATTTCAAAGTGATCAAAAGCTTTTGTTTTATTTTTCAAAAATCTAGTCCATGTATATCTTGAGAAGTCGTCTACTATTACTAAAGTATAGAATTTTTCTCCGTAACTTTGAATAGACGATGAACCAAACAAGTCTATATGTAAAAGTTCTAGACAACTAGTAGTAGAAACCGTATTTTTAGCTCTATGACTCGCATGGACTTATTTTCCTATATTGCACGCATCACAAAAATGGTTTTCATATTTTAGTTTTGGTAAGTTTCTAACAAGCTCTTTAGATGACAACGATTAAATAAGTGGCATATTGGCATGACCAAATCTTCGATACCAAAGAGTCGAGTTATCATCAATAGAAGTTAGACAAAGTTATCTTTAGGAGAGTTTCCGATTTTTATTATATAATATTGGATCATACATATTATGTTGTTTGATGATTCGGGTGGCTTTGGATGATGATGAAACATGTTAGCCTTTAGAGAGATAAAAAGAGTAGAGAGGGTGTTTCTAGTGAGAGAAAGTAAAAAAAAAATGAAATGTTAGATTAGAAGCATCACCCCTTCCAAGGATGGAAGGGGTATTTATAGTTACAACCTAAACGTCCTCCTGTCGGACTGTGGATCAGGTATACAGAGGGTAAAGACCCGTCCTTTCTCCAAGATGTTACTCTAAGCTAAACTAAGCTAATAACTAATTAATAAACTAGCAAATAAGGATATGTCTACGAGCTAACATATGCTAGACAATAGTTGGGGTGACCGACACTTCATTATGGATTTTCTAAATCCTAACAATCTCCCCCTAAGGGAGGTCACCCCATGATTTACATTTTGAATTCTAGCATTCTATTTTGTCTTCTGTTCTGAGCTTGTAGACTTTAATTCTTCAACTTTCACATCTTTGTGCTTTAGCAGTGACTCTTCGTAGTCCGATTATTTTGTACTTTCAGTGGAGGTCTTTGAACTGATCCACGTCTTGATGCTCTTTGTGCTTTCTTTGAGATCATCAGCCACAACAAATCTCTGAATCACCCTTTGTTGTGTTGCCTTCATGTGAAGTTGTGACTTTTGGACCGACATGCTCACACTTTATGGATCATGACATCTTTTCATCAGAGTAGCGGAAGCATCTTTGTTGTACTTTTTGTGTTTGAAAATGAATACACATTCGATATGCTAGAGAAAAGAAGATTTGCACATCGAACGGTTTTTCCAAAAGTATTCGTCAATTCATTTCCTGAACCAAGGTTGATTCACGAGTGAATTGCCCCATTGTTTCTATCCAGTTGTCACAAGTTTGATCTTTAGAAAAGATCTCACATGTCACCCACCAAGAGCTTGTTTGATGTTGGCTCTAGAAGGATTTCCATCTTCATCGTGAATACTTTTACATATCACTCAGACGTTCTGGCAATACCACAAGGATAATGCGTAGGACTCTCAATATATACTTACTTTCTACATTGTGTGAAACAACAAGTCTTCATTAATTTTGTGTCCTAATGAGATTTTGTGGATGATCTCTTGGCTCTAGACTCAATTGTGCATTTTGGTTTCCTATGCCGGAGACTAGGGAGAGGGTCTCCTTCTTCAATATCAACAATCTCTAAGAGAAAGTCGATAGATTATATAGGTTCCCCGTGAGAATGAAACAAGTCCTTTTAAGAGGAACTTGAGTAGCTTGGGAAGTTTAGTGTAGTGCGTCACTGGGTCCATGACGTCTTGTCTTCAATATCGGCGTTACCTTAGTAACCACCAGTAGCATATGAATTGAACCCGGTTACTGCCCTAAGGTTGAATTATTGGAGGGATATTTCTTTTCACCCTTTTTACATTCATTTCTTTTTCATTCTTCAACCCCTTTAGTGCTTACCAAGACTTAATAACTAGAACCTTGTTGGGTTTGTTCGAGTCCTAGCTCTGTCTTAGTCGGCACTCTTCCCATATTATCATTTTTCTCCTTTTTCATCATACCTAAGGACTTCTACACTATCTAATGGATTGTCCCTGGGTAGATCCCTCCGGCTTTGGCTAGATCGTGGGAACTAATACCTAATCTTATCATCCTTATAACTCCAATACATTAAGTAAGATGGTCGGTCTTTTGGTACCATTCCTTCTCGAAACCAATTGAAACATCATTTGGAAAATCAATCAAGGTACTTGTGATATAATATCAAAGCATTTTGTACCTTAATTGTTTTTGATCATTTATAAATACTCCCCCTCAACATGTGCATAAGATTTTGAAATTGTTTTAGCACATGGAGGCAAGAGGACTTTGAAGTAATTTCTTGATTACAATTTCCTTAGAAAAAGCCTTTTGATTTTCTTGGTAAATTCTCCCCCTCAATATGTACTTTCTTGTTTGAAATCATTAAACACATAGAGGAAAGAGTTATTTGAAGTACTTTCACGATCACACTGCCATAAAGAAACCATTAGAAAATCAATCAAGGTACCTTTTGATAAAACATTTCAATCTTTGTACCTTGATAGTTTATTTTCTTTTGAAATGCTCCCCCTCAATATGTGCATCAATTAATGAAAACGTTTAGCACATATGGGAGAGCAGCCTGCACTTTTGAATCAAAATGATCATCTGTTATCAGATTTCATAATTAAATCACAAATTCTCCCCCGATCAAAAATATCAAACCATTTGAGATTCTGAATCCCAAGTGATTTAATTAGGTTTAGAAAACATGGGAGAATATGTGGCCTGGTTTAAATACTCATCTTGTTTTTGGATAAATGCTCCTCCTCAATCATGTGCATCATGAATATGAAATCGTTTGGCACATGGAGGCAGGAGTGCCTTTAAAGGACTAAAACCAATTCCATTTAAACAGATTTGAGATTTAAATCACGATCTCTCCCCCGATCAAAAATTTCAAACCTTTTGAGATTTGTGATCCCAATTGATTTAAATTTTTAGAAAAGTTTGGGGAAAGACGTGGCCTGGTTTAATTTTGAAAATTGACTGATAAGGACCAATTTTAGACAATAAAGATTGTTAGTGTCAGGTATGATAGTTTTAAGAGATCTTTAAGTAAAATAAAACAATTTCACAATCAAACAAGAACAGAAAAAATTTCATTTTGAAAGATCTTTGAGTTATAAAGAAAATCATACCATGACATAACATTAAATCTTTAGATCACCACTTTATATTGTACAAAACGGACTTTTTGATTAAATATCGTTTGAAAATATTCAGGATTAAAATCACTCTCCCCTGCAATCGATGACCGTAGTCGTTGATTGAGTGACTTATGTTTTAATAAAATGAAGTCCGGTTCATTTACAAAAATTAAGTCCGATTTATTTTCAAAACAATATTTTTCTACCATATGAACATGGTATCATCACTATTAATTTTGCACAAAGATACGTTAGGTGGATAAGCTGCTTATGTTGTTGCTGAGAGGATGAAAGAAAACCATCTGCTGAAGCAGTGAGACATTTGATGTTGCATCTATCATGCCAACTCTTCATAGAGGTCTAATTAAGTTCCGTTTCTTCTTTTGTCGACCCAAGAAATAGTTGCCCTTTTCTTTCGGCATCCAATCATCTTCTTTTGTGGGATTCGAATCGGGAACATTCTTATAAACCATCTTATCTGCATACGTTAGTTAACACAAACAAATATATAGTGGTCGACAACACCCCAAACAGCAATCGACTAATAAAAGTCAATTCAACATATAAAATCATTTAGTCAAATCATAAAAAGGCATGGGAATTATGTGTTCATCAAACTCTAATCATCTAATCCTAACAATCATATCCTAAGCTCCTAGTCCTTCAACGTAGGCAAAGATCTTTTTCTGTTAAGTATATAGGATGATTAAATAAGCCCGTTAGATGATATAGATTTGAAAACATTCTCCCCCTCAATCAATGACTCATTTTATGAAAAGTTTTAAAAATGCTGAAGTCATTGATTGAGTTTCCAAATTTATGAAAACTTCAATTCTGATTGATTTTTCAAACAACTTATTTTCCACCATTTTTGAAATACAACAAATATTTTTTTGAAGAATTTTAGAAAGAAAAACATTTGTGTAGGAACAGCAGTCCTTCGACATGGTTTCCTCATTTTGATTTTAGGATAAGTGCACAAATTTATGAAAATTGTTTTAGCACAGCACTTTCCTTCTTTGAAGAGCGGGTTGCTATCTGAAATAATAGCAAACCATGGTTTAAGCACGGGTTATAGTCTGAAATAACTGCAAGCCATTAGTTTGAGACATGTTTTGAAAAGAAATATTTACACCTCCTGCTCGAACTTCATCTATGGTCCCGTGCCATTGTTGAATGACATTTCTAAGACCGTAGATGTTATCGATACCAGAAGACATGTCTTGATAAAAACAATATTTTTGGTCTTTTTCGAAATTTCTGATTTTTATGGATTTTTGTTGGTTTTATATTTCTCTATTTTTCTTTTTGATAAATATTTACAGATAGTTTAGATGATATAGTTTAAGAAGATGATGATATGAGTACCGAGATAAGGATATCGAGCAGCCCCGATGTAGAAGATAGAACTCATCATCTCTTAAACTTTCACCACCAAAGCTTTTGAGGCTCCTGAATCGAAGAGAGAACTTGAACCATCTGAAAGTGAGACTTTGGCAGCTTCCCCCCAAACCGAAAATCTTCTTCTTGAGCAGATTCTAAGCTCTCTTTCAAGCTTTCCTTAGCCAGGTGCACAAGTAAGCACACCATATCATCGATCTTGCTGCTCCTCTTAAGAATGATCATCGTGAATCTCTGTTCAGGGTTATATCATCCAATAGAACAACAACGTATCATCCCACGCTTTAAATATTCTTCTTAAATTTCTTTTCTACTGACGTCTGAAGCAATCCCCAAAATGTGTCAATAGACCACTTCCCCCGAGTAGTTGAAGTGATGCAGTCAGTTTCATAGAATAAGGCTCACGATCTCGAATACACATATACTCGAAGAAAGAATAGCCGATAGCATCGAAGTAGCAGATTAAGTCCGATATGCAAAGAATAACTCGATGTATACTTTTCTCTCCCCTGATGATAGTGTATGAAGCTCAAGAACCCGAAGTACCCGGAATGCCCAAAGAAAATAACCGATAACATTGAAGAAGCAGGCTGAATCACTGATTATCTCTGCAGATGTCAACTCCGAAATAAGTGATCTATCGCTGAATCACTGTTTAAGCTCTCAAGTGAAACAACAGTGCGTCCCCAATGTACACAATTTCTCTCCCCTGATGATTGCGATATCATCGGAATCATCACACACTTGTGTACCTCTTTTATCACCAGAAACTAACTCTTCCATCTCTTCCCCCACATAGTTGGAATAAGAACACTAAACGCCATGAGTCAAACCTTGAGTTTCTCTGCGGTAATGACATTTGTCTTCCCCGGATATCTTCAATCACTTAGAAGTATTAAGTTCATCAAGTTTACTCGCGTTTAGATGCGTGTCTCCTTCCCCCTTGCTGGTTTTGATACTTCAGAATCAACAACACATTATAAGCCCATGTACTAGAAATCTTTTGAGAATACCACTTGAAATCTTGTGAGAATCAACTTGCTGAAGAGTAGTGTGAGCAAGTCTAATTAGGGATTAAATTTGGCTTTTCACTCTCCCCCAATTAATGCTCTCCCCTAAACTGACAATCTGTTTGATAAATGCCCGGATTAAGAAGAAGTCTTTTGCAACTCGTCTTTAGTCTTCTAACATGCAGCAGAATATGTAGAACATACTGTAGACTCGACTTTCTTCAAGATTTTCCGTTTGGGGAATAAAAACTTATATATAGCAAATCCCCTTAACTCAAATCCCTCCCAATCAAACAAGAACAGAAAGATGTTCACCAAGGAAATCAGCCCCGCAACTGGAAGCACTTTGTCATTAATCATATCAGCCCGTGAGAAGATGTCAACCAATGGCTCTTAGAAGAAACTCCATGTAAAGATGACCCGATAAGAAGAAGCTCGGTTCTTACATGAGTTAGGAGCCGTATGACCATATATTCTCAGATATAATCTCAACATGCAGAATTATCACACTTCTTCTCCCCCTCAAGAATTGCATACAGAGATGCCATTCTTGATTAAACAAGTGAATATCTTTAAAATGTATTCTCTTCACACTTCTCCCCCTCAAAGGTTACCAATGATGACGCCATCGCCATTTTAATTGAGCAAGTGGAATAAGAGAACTAGCAATGGTAGTTTGGTTCACTTGATGATTGAAAATACATGGAAAAAGTATGAAGCATGTTGATTAGAATGGTCATGAACGAGAAGATTTCTCTTCTTTCAAAGATAAAGCGCACTGACGCGTACACTTTTCTTTTCTTTAAGGAACGAGGTTTGAGCTGAAGTATTCAAACATCATAATCTCTCTCTTTTCAACTACTCTTGGCAAACTTGTTATCAATCCCATTATCTTTCTGTAGGCTCTTTGTCGTGACAGCTAATGGAGAAAACCCAATATGATGAATTTGACCCTGAAGTAAAATAACCCGAACTCGTGACTTATACTTGTACACATGTCACAAAAAGCGGTGCCGAGATTTCATGCCCCTCTGAATCCCTAAGTACTATATACTCTTTATCTACCCAACCAAAAAGTATAAGACGTACATCACCTCTTGAAAATCCAAAATTCAATGTGACACTGAGCACTACAACGTAACTCCTTTAAGTGATAGTTATTTTGTGGTGGTAAAAAGGAAAAAAGAAAAAGCACCCAATAATAACTAGATTTCCAAGTCTTCGTCTTTGAAAATGTTAAAAGCTCAAACAAGGATCTCGAATAATCTTCATCCAACCATCACCGATACCTTAAGATACTAAGTACACCTGCCCATGAAATTTCACTTTTACCTCAAATAAATAATAATGAATTAACGCCGTTGTCACATCTCTTGTGGTTCAAAGTTCAAATCTAGCCTCCTTTGACGTTTTAAGTGAACTATGATAATGGTTTCATCCCGACCATGGATAAAAGCACATAACCCTGTAAAACCTTGTAATAACCAGACTGCCATGAGGAAAATCCAAACACTCACCCAATTCATGAAGTACACCCTTTATCCCTTCTTCAAAGTAGAAATCGTAGCACCAGCATCAGATCAGATCTAGAAATACACTTTCCATTCTCTAGGATGGTTCCATCATCACGGGATTTTATAATTCTATGGTTTAAATCGAGAAATAGTTTCCTTCACGGGATTTTACAAAACCAAGAATAAACCGAGAGATAGATCCAGAAATACTCTTTTCTTTCACCGGGATGATTCCATTGTTACGGGATTTTACAAATCTATGGTTTAAATCGAGAAATAGATTCTTTCGCGGGATTTTACAAAACAAGACTAAACCATAATCAATGTCAGCTTGAATGAATTCTGACAATTTAGGCTTCGGTGAATATTTGTTTTAGGGTAACATGCAGCGGTTCATTAACGGTTCATTCTCCATCTTCAACAATATCATCAACAATTATTTACCCATATGTAGACAACTTCACAAACCATACTAAGTCAAGTAGTATAAACTCCTTTTCCCTAGTGGTTAACCGTAAACCATCAAAGTACACGTTTCTCCCCCATGAGGGTTTCAAACTTTCGAAAGCATCGTAACGTGTACGACCACTTGCACTAGAAGTTCTTGTCATAAGCAAACATCTTGAAAAGTCATGAATGACGCTAAAGATTCTTGAAAGATTTTGCTTACACTATGAAGTATCATTGACATTTTGTTGCGAAGAATATTCCATGAGAATTGCTGATCACATCTCAACCATTAAACCCTTTGGTAAACACATCATCTACGTATTCTGACGGCTATTGCTGTGACCACTTGGTGAAGTAAACCCGATATACCAAACTTGATTATTAAGTATAATTTCCCAGTTTTGCTACTTAAGCTTGTACTAATCCTTGTGAAAAAGAAACGGTGTACCCAATGTACAAAACCTCTTGACGAATCCTCAACTGCATGAGACACCGAAAGTGATAGCTACTTTGTGGGTTAAGAGAATGTTAGCCTTAATTGTTTTATTAGAAGTGATGGTCATTCACGGTTAGGAACTTTGTAACGTGTGTTAGATATCGTGATAGAATAGTCAACGGGCTCGTGGACTTGGGCTAAGCTAATTGGTTATAAGTTAAGTTAAGCTAGCCTTATGTATGATGTAATCCAACCCAAGCCCAAACGAGCCCATGGAAAGCCTTTTAGGGCATCATGTATTCCAACTATAAATACCCCTAAAAGTCTCATTTGAGGGGTGTGCTTGAGTGTGTGTGTGTGTGTGTGTTTTCTTTGGAATATACAACTTATTGTTTTCATCTTTCTATTCATACATACACGGTTTACATCTTAAGTCACCATCTTTCTCATCTTTATTTCTTTCGATAGTTTGTGCTTGTGTTGAACGTGTTCTACGCGTAGCGTGGTTTCACGTGGTGATACTTGTGTTCGTTAAGTGGGTTTGTGATAAGGTTGATATTTGTAAGGTCCTACAATTGGTATCAATCGCCTAACAATGGTTTAGGAGTGTTTGTGTTTGTTTTGAAGTTTGGTACTGTACGCATAAAGCTCTCGTTATACATCTTTGACACGCTTAAAACTTTAATTTTTGCACCTAAAAATTCATGATTCTTGTGGTTTAAGGTTTATTTGGTGCTAAAGTTTCAGTTTTTTGAAAAAAGTTCAAAGCTTTACGTGTTTTTCTTCATTTTTAAGCTCGTGTTTGGTTCGTTGTTCATTTCTACGCATAAGCAGAAAAGGCACTTTGGGTGATTAAGGTCAATACTTTTGTGTTATTTGAGTGTTTTGGAAGCTGTTTGTGCATCTTAAATTGGTTGAATCACTGGAAATTTTTTATGCGTAAGTCAAAACCCTATTTTTACGCATAAGAAAGTCAAAACCCTTTTTCTACGCATAAGGTTCTACGCATAAGAGTTTTGTGCAGTTTCTTCGAGCTATAACGGTGACTCAGTGCTTCCCTCACTTGGATAAGTTTGTGGAACACTTCGACTTTTGGATATCTTTTACACTGTGATAGTGTAAAGGATTTTTGGGCAAAACCCTAGATTTACGCATAAGCTAAATCTTACGCGTATAATTTCTTACGCATAAGTATTTTCTTACGCCTAAGCTTGTCTTACGCATAAGTAAATCCTACGCATAAGAATTCTACGTTTAAGTTTTTAGTCTACGCATAACTCTATTGTCACGCGTAACTTGAGTATTACGCGTAAGTTCTCTCTACGCCTAAGCACAATCTCTACGCCTAAGCTTCCTACGCATAAAGATCCTACGCTTAAGTCTATTTCCTACGCCTAAGCACCATAGTCTACTCGTAACTTCTTGTATCTTCGCCTAAGCTCTTCATTTAAAAAAAAAAAGTTTTTTGGCGGGAAAACTTGAGTAAAATTTAAATTTTTGAGGAGACTAAACGTTCAATTTTTACGCGAAATTCAAATTTTGGTATAACTTGGAAAATTTTGGTCAAAAATTCAAATTTTTGGACCCAAATTCAAATTTTTTCGGTCAAATTTTGGCGTCAAAATTGTCATAACTCAAAATTTTCATACGACCTTAGAATTGATTTTTATAGTGAATTTCAAATTTTGGGAGAAAAATTTTTAGGCCTAAGAACCAAGTTCACGAGTACGACTTTCAGAAAAACTTCAAACGGCAATATCTTATTAAACACAACTCCTTTATCGTTGAATCGATCCTACATCAACTTTATCATTTCATACCTTCATCAATGGCAACTCAACAAGACATTCATGCAGCCGGTGCAGAAAACCGTCCTCCTATGTTGGAAAAAGGTGGTTATCTTCAATGGACAAGTCGTATGCTTCGTTACATCAAGACCAAACCTAATGGAAAAATGATGATTCAATCCATTCAGAATGGACCCTTCAAGCCTCGACAAGTCCAAGTCCCTGGAAATGCTGATGCAACACCTCCCATCCCACCATCTTCTCGTGTTCAAAACGAATCAGAATACACTGAAGAGGATCAGAAACAAGTCGATGCAGATGACATGACAATTCATATTGTCCAACTGGGTTTACCAAGAGACATCTTTGCTGCAGTAGACAGCTGTGAAACTGCTTTCGATATGTGGGAACGTGTTAGACGGCTTTGTCATGGAACAGAAATTGGTCAACAAGACATGGAGAACAAGCTGCTAACTGAATGGGAAAAGTTCGCTTCAACTCCAAGAGAATCCATTGAATCCTACTATAGAAGGTTTTGCACTTTGTGAATGAGCTTATCAGAAACAAGTTAGCACCAAGGACTATCGTGCAAAACATCAAGTTCCTGAACAATCTTCCAGAAGAATGGGGACGATATGTCACTATTGTCAACCAAACAAAAGACTTACATCAGGTGAACTTTGATCAACTAAATGATTTTCTGAAACAAAACCAAGCTGAAGTGAATGAAGTCAGGAAAGAAAGATTGGCAAAGAATCATGATCCATTGGCTCTTAAAGACTCAACCTTCAGTGAATACACAACAACAAGCTTCATCATCTTCTAACAACAACAACTTGCAGCAATACATTCCACAACCACAAGCTGTTATCCCTCAACAACAATTCTATCCACCAGAACAACAAGTCCTTCAACAACAACAGTATCCACAATACCAGGAACAAGGAATCACTGATCCTGAAACTGAACAAGAAGAAGCCTTGCTACAGGTATTTTCTTTATTGGGTAAAGCATTCAGAAGTTGATATTCCACACCATCTAACAACAACCAAAGGATTTCATCAAACACTCGCAATAGGCAAATTGCACAGCCGGGTGTGAATATGGGTAATCAAGGTCAAATGGTTGGAGTTATTGGGAATCAGCAGGGATATGCTACTGGATTTTGCATGGGTAATCAGGCGGCTCCGTATCAGGGTAATCAGTTGGGTTAGAATGTTGGAAATCAGATGGGACAGAATGTTGGGAATAGAGTAGTGGGTAATCAGAATGGGAATGTTGCAGCTCCAGTCGTTGGGAATTATGGAAATGTGAATCAGGGTAATCAGGTTAAGTGTTATAACTATCAAGGAGTGGGTCACATGGCACGAAACTATCCCACTAAGCCATACAAGAAGAATGCTGAGTTTCTTCGGAAAGCTATGCTGTTAGCACAAAAGCAAGAAGCAGGGATGCAGTTGAGTGCTGAGGAAAATGATTTTTTCGCTATTGTGGATGATTTGGAAGACCTCGAGGAAATCAATGCAAACTGCATCTTCATGGCAAATCTTCAGGAGACTAAGTACGACACTGACTCTGACGCACCTCCTGTCTATGACGCCAACGCAGTATCTGAGGTACCAATCATTGATCCATGCTATAACAATGTCATATTTGATGTGTTTACTCATGACGAACATCATTCTGTGACGCCAGCACCTACTTATGATACATACCTGGACAATCCTAGTTGTAGCAATACTAACTCTGAAACTCTAGATGTGGATCCTAGTGGAGGCTGTGTGGCACAAAATACTGAGACTGATGAGGAAACACGTGCTTACTTTGAATCATTAATCAATAACTGTGGCATTGAAATTGAGAAAGTTAGAACGGTCAATCGCGAAGTTAAGGCAGCGAATGCTAAATTGACCGCTGAGCTTGAGAGTTACAAAAAGAACGCCAGAGCTTTTGAATTTCATACGAACAAAATATCAGAATTAGAAATTGGTTATCGAGATTCTGTTTTAAGAGAAAAAGAATTGCAACTCAAGTATGACACACTTGATGTGAATTTAAACTTGAAAATAAAATCTTTAAACAAGGAAATTTCTGAACTAAATGACCAACTTTCTAAACAAAAAGCACTGTTTTCTGATCTTGAAAAAGAGAAGAAACAGTTGATTGCTGATTTTTCAACACGAGAAGATTCTCTTATTGATGAAATTCTGGATAAAAATGAAACTATCAAAAAATTGGATAATTTGCTTCTTACAACAGGTCATTCCGCTAAAACAAACAAGATGCTTTCTAATCAAGTAAATCCGATTTTTCATACTATGCATAAAATGGCTCTTGGTAACACACCTCCTTGTTTCCTCAAGAAAGTTCAGAAAAAACGGAATGTGTTGAACAATGGAAAACCTTTGCATGAACCCATAATTGTTCATGATTCTCTTGAAACGTTGGAACTATCTGAGGAGAGTAGATAAAAAATGAAACAAAAACATCCGGAAATCAAACCAATTGATTATAACAAATGGAACAAAATTAATGGTATTTCGTTTGTTTCTCATAAAGAACAATCAACGTTTTCCACCACACCAAGTGTTTCAAACAAAGTGTCAACACCTGTTTCAAAATCAGTTTCAAAACCAGTTGTTGTATCCAAATCTCTTTCGAACATTGAACAAATGTCTTCAAACAATCCTTTTAACACAAGTGATGCGCGAAGTATTTTAGAAAATGTGAAAACTAGAATTGCAGATCTTCAAGAGACTGTTAAAATTAAAACCAATATTACAACAAACATCTGGTTTAATAGTTTTGATAATGAACAGAAAAAGTTTTTTGAAACTCAAATTGCCCCTCAGCTGAATAACATCAACTCAAGGGTAATTCATTTTGAACAAGCATTTTTGAAAGAAACAACTGACTTTGTCAAGGACCATAAATCCCTGGTAAAGCAAGCTAATGAAAGTGTTGAACACATCAAAGTTTTGGAAAATTTAAATGATTCTCTCTTCGAAGATGTTCTGACTACTGATATTATGTCCATCATTTTGCAAACATATTCTGTTGAAGATCATGAAAGACTCCAGTTTGAGACCTCCGAAATTGTTTCAAAATATGAAAAAGCTCTTGAAAAACTTGAAAAAGAAAATGTGTCATATTTTAAACAACTTGATCGAAAAACTGAGGAATGCTAATATGACAAATTGTCGTATGAGCGTGCCTACAATGACATGAAAGCGAAAAATGATCTTTTGAGGGCTCAGCTGGAAAGTCAAAAAGGAAAGGTAGTGGAAACTGTGATTACAAAACCATTGACTGAGGAGAAAGCAAATGATCCCAAACCGGTTTCCAAACCAAAAATGTCTGTTTCTATGCCTCCTCCAAACGTCAATGAGAAAAATGTTTCATCCAACCCAGTCACTCCACCTGCCCTACCTAAACAAAATGTTGATAAAGGAAAAGCGGTTATCGAGAAACCAAAAGTTTTAGCACCTGGCCTTTTTAAGATGAGTACCACTAATGCGTCTGCCCCCACATCTAAAACATATGGAACAAATGCCATAAGTTTAGAAAAGCACTCTAAAGAGACTAGGAAAGCTGAAACCACCTCCCTTCATAAAAATGTGAATCCTAATGCGTGTGCCTTACCTTCAACAGGACTAGAAAGCACCTCTAGGAGCAGCAGACTAAAGCCTAAAAGCAATACAAGGAACAATAGAGTCTCGACTACCTCTAGGAGTAGTAGCTTGAATAAAGAGAAGAAAGTAGAAGAACACCCTAGGAATTTACCGCTTTTGAACAAGAAAGACATTTCATCTGAATGTACTGAACCTATGAAACTTGCTAAGTCTAATGCATGTGTTGAATCTCTTTGTTTAACTTGCAAGAAATCTTTAATTAATGTTCAAGATGATTGTGTCTCTACGAATGTGAATGATAAGCCTGTTAAGAAGAACGTTCCAAAAAGATCTTACGCTAAACAAGTAGGAAGACTAGTTGCAAGACTTAGGCTTTTCACTACTGACAAGAACCATAGTGTTTACTTTAGGGATGATATTTGGAAACCCACAGGTAGAACTTTCACACTCCAGAATGGTAAAATGAGTGATAAACCAGAACTCCCTGTAGCAAACCCATTTGAGTGTGATCAGGATTTTATCTCTAACCCAAAGGAACCAAAATCACAACGGTTTCCAAAATATTCTTTTTCTGTTACTGGCAGGTTATCGAAATTTGTCTTTGGATCGTCGACTCGGGTTGCTCTAAGCACATGACCAGGAATCTGAAGCTGCTGATCAATTTCGTCTGGAAATTCATGGGAACCGTACATTTTGGAAATGATCATGTAGCAGCTATCATGGGTTATGGAGATCTACCTTTTGGAAATTATTTGATCACTTGGGTTTACTATGTCGAAGGGTTGGGACACAATTTGTTTTCAGTCGAGCAGTTCTGTGATGCAGATTTAGAGGTTGCTTTTAGGAAAAATGCTTGCTTCGTTAGAAACTTGGATGGCACTGATCTCTTAACTGGGAATCATGATACAAACTTGTATGCTATTGACATCAATCAAATGGCCTCTTCATCACCAATATGTCTTATGACACGAGCATCTGGAACTCCGTCCTGGTTGTGGCATAGAAGGTTATCCCATCTCAATTTTGACACCATCAACAATCTTGCCAAAGACAACATCGTCAACGGACTTCCAAAGTTCAAATACACCAAGGATCACTTATGTCCATCATGCGAACAAGGAAAAAGCAAAAGAGCATCATATAAACCCAAATATGTACCTAGTTCGGAAGCAAGGTTGCATATGTTGCACATGGAATTATGTGGCCCAATGAGAGTTGAAAGCATTAATGGGAAAAAGTATATTCTTGTCATCGTCGATGATTATTCGAGATATACATGGGTTAAGTTTCTGCGATCAAAAGACGAAGCACCAGGCATCATCATCACCTTTCTGAAACGTATTCAAGTACTTCTTCAAACTCCAGTAAGGGTTGTAAGAATAGACAACGGCACTGAATTCACTAATCAGGAGTTAAGAACTTATTTTGAAGATGTTGGAATCACACATCAGACATCAGTTGTTAGAACTCCACAGCAAAATGGGGTAGTTGAAAGAAGAAATCGTACTCTTGTGGAAGCTGCTCGCACAATGCTAATTTATTCTAGTGCACCGTTATTTCTATGGGCTGATGCTGTTGCCACTGCTTGTTTCACTCAGAACCAATCCCTAATCCATCCTAGATTCAATAAAACCCCGTATGAGCTTGTGAACAACATAAAACCTGATATCTCTTACTTTTACGTGTTTGGCGCTTTGTGCTATCCAACGAACAACAAAGAAGATCTAGGTAAATTGAAAGCTAAAGGTGATATTGGAATCTTCATTGGATATTCAGATAACTCGAGGGCATTCAGGGTGTATAACAGAAGAACTAGGAGGATTATGGAGATGATGAATGTGAAATTTGATGAACTTTCACATATGGCTTCTGAGAGACTCGCTCTAGAACCTGCACTAAACCCGCAGACTTCTGGACACATCAGTTCAGGACTCGTACCTCAAAGAGCTCAATCAACTTCGTTTGACAATCCTAGAGAACAAGAATGGGAGAATTTCTTCGAGTTAATGTTCGATGAATACTATGGTGGAACTTCGACAAATGCATCAAACCATCATTCCGCTGCACCCGCTCAAAATCATCCTCCACCACCAACAGAAGATGCATCGACAACGGTCGAAACCAATACACCAACTCCATCTACATCATCTACATCTACTAAAGTTATTGCACCCGTTCTACCAGCAGTTGATGAGCAAAACCAACACTAGAACGATGCAACGTTAGATGAAGACTTATTTGACCGTTTGCCACAGAATCAGCTGAATCATCCTCAAGCTTACTAGAACCATCTAACTCGCATACGTATAACCAACGGTATCCTTCTACTCTGAAGTGGACAAAAGACCACCCAATTGAACAAGTTATTGGTGAACCTTCAAGGCCAATTCAGACGAGACGTCAACTTGCCACCGATTGCGACTTGTGCATCTACCTTTGCTCAATTAGCAATATAGAGCCAAAGAACATTCGCGAGGCAATGGCAGAACCCGCATGGATAGAAGCGATGCAGGAGGAACTTCTCTAATACCGTCTTCATGACTCTTGGGAAATGGTTCCAAGACCAATTGACATTCGCGTCATTGATCTCAAATGGTTATGGAAGAACAAAAGGGATGAAGAGATGACTGTAATTCGCAACAAAGCTCGTCTTGTGGCCAAAGGATACAGACAAGAGGAAGGGATAGACTTTGAAGAGTCATTCGCGCCGGTAGCTAGACTTGAAGCAGTCAGGATATTCTTAGCTTATGCAGCTCACAAAAACATCACGGTTTATCCGATGGACATTAAGACCGCGTTCTTGAATGGAACTCTGAAAGAAGAAGTGTACGTGAGTCAGCCAGAAGGCTTCGTAGACATGGAACATCCAGACTACGTCTACAAACTCAAAAATGCAATCTATGGTTTAAAACAAGCTCCGAGAGCGTGGTATGACGAACTGTCCTCTTTCCTTATCCAAAACAATTTCACCAAAGGAACAGTTGATCCTACCTTGTTTACACAAAAATGCAAAAATGACATTTTGATTGTTCAGATTTACGTGGACGACATCATTTTTGGGTCCACTAATCCGAATCTTTCAAAAAATTTTGAAAATCTCATGAAAAGCAAATTTGAAATGTCCATGATGGGGGAACTAAAGTTTTTTCTTGGTTTACAAATACATCAATCCCCACGTGGAATTTTTATCAATCAAGCTAAATATACAACTGAGATTTTGAAAAATCATGGTATGGATAATTGTGACTCGGTCGGTACACCAATGGTAACTTCACCAAAAATTGGAGCTGATTTATTTGGGAAACCCATTGATCCGAAGAAATATCGGAGCATGATTGGTTCTCTCATGTACCTCACTGCTAGTCGACCAGATATTCATTTTGCTGTTTGCTTATTAGCACGGTTTCAGGCAAAGCCTACCGAACTGCACCTCAAAGAGGTTAAACGGATCTTTCGGCACCTGAAGACATCCATTCACATGGTACTTTGGTAGGAATCCGGATTTGATCTAATTGCCTTTTCAGATGCGGGCCACGCAGGTGATCAAGTTACAGCAAAAAGTACATCCGGAGGAGCACAATTTTTGAGTGAAAAGTTAGTCAGCTGGTCTTCAAAGAAACAAGATTGCACTGCACTTTCAACTGCTGAAGCTGAGTATGTGTCTCTATCTGCGTGTTGTGCTCAAGTTCTATGGATGAGAACACAACTCACAGATTATGGCTTTACTTTCGATAAAATACCTATGTATTGTGACTCGAAAAGTGCCATAGCCATATCATGCAATCCTGTTCATCACTTAAAGACTAAGCATATCAGAGTACGTCGAAAATGGTACTGTTGAATTATTCTTCGTGAAGACTGATTACCAACTCGCCGATCTATTTACTAAAGCCCTTCCAAAAGAAAGGTTTGACGATTTAGTTCGACGAATTGGAATGCGAAGCCTAACCCCTGAGGAGTTAGAACGTCTTCTCGAATCTTCTTGAAAATGATTTTCCAAAAAGCTTCGCTGTAAATATTTTTGAAAAACAAAATACAAAATTTGAAAAACCTACAAAAGCAAAATATAAAAATATAAAACTTTCAAAAAATACAAAAACAATATAAAATCAAAAATCCAAAAATATTCTTCTCACGACATGTCTCTCATATAATCGATATTCTGTATGTTTCTACAAATGTCATTCAACAATGATACGGGCATGTACAGATGCTTGAGCGAGAGTTCTTTAATTGTTTTCTAAAACATGTCGTTTCTCAAAAAATTTCTTAAAAAATGGCTTTCGTATACATCAGTACGAAACCCGGACCGAAATGATGACTTTTGATTATTTTTTTCAAATCAAAACTCGTGCTTTTTAATGAAAATCACAAGTGTACGCTTCAGTGCACTACATTTAAAAATGGTGAGAAATCATCATTATCTTGAGCACCTTTTCAAGATTGTTCAAAAAGATTTTTCAAAATCTTTCAAAATATTTTGTGCTCAAGATAACTCCCTCTAAAACCCTTTAATTGATTATGCTTTATTAAAGGGGGAGTATAAAACAAAATGTACCAAATTCATGCTTAAATCATATCCGTTTGTCTCCCTAAAAGATTCTAAAAATGATTTTTAATCCGTGGATATCAAAAATATCACGAATATGCTATTTTTGAGGGGGAGGAGACGTGATTAAAATGTCATCAAAAAGTTTAATGATCGTTGTTTGAATCTCAAAATGAGCTCGACTCAGTTGAAACCAATGAATTGACGAGGAATCATGTACCATCTCGAGAAACTTTCTATGGACTTCACCAGGACGGGTAATAATTTCAAGCTAGTTCTCTAGTGATGTAAACGTGTCTCGAATCGGTCTTGTTCATTTAAAGTCGATCAATTCAAAAGTGCGAACTCTACCCTCTATGTGCAGATTTCTGTCAAAACCTATAAGCACATGTGAAGGGGGAGTGTTTTTGAAAATATAAAACTCTTCGAGTGTTCCAAACATGTTTTCTATCATAAACATTCTGAGAGATTTTCATGAAAAATGGTTTTATGGCAACAATAGGACAGTCATGGAGTTATAAGGTGACTAAGGATAGGAAATTCGTCCTATGATCCGCCAGAGCCGGAGGGATCTACCCAAGGACATCACAAATAGTTAGTATTAGAAGTCCTTAGGAAGGATTGAAAAAAAGGAGTAATGTAAGAAAGGAGAAAGAAGGGGTTGAAGAATTAAAAAGAAAAGTAAAAGAAAGGGTGAAAAGAAATAGCCCTCCATATTCAACCTTAGGGCAGAAACCGGGTTCAACTCATCTGCTACTGGTTGTCACTAAGATGACACTGGTATTGAAGACAAAGACGTCATGGACCCAGTGACGCACTGCACTAAACCTTCTAGCCACTCAATTCCTCTCAAAAGGGATTTGTTTCATTCTCACAGGGAACCCTACATAATCTATCGGCTTTCTCTTAGAGATTACTGATATTGAAGAAAGAGACCCTCTCCCTAGTCTCCGCTTAGGAAAACCAAAATGCACTATTGAGTCTAGAGCTACGAGATTCATAAAAAGATCTCATAGGAACACTTGACATGACTTCGCTTGCTGTTCATCTATAAGGGAACAAGTGATATATTCTAGAGTCCTACGCAGGTCTTAGCAATCTGCCAGAACATTTATGAGAAGTTTCACTTCTGTGATCTTCAGTGATTGAATGGAAACTTCTGCCAGGGTCAACATCAAGCAGCCCTGACAGCAGGCCACTTCGGTAACTCCCCGTGGATTATGCTTAGTGTGTCTCAAACGGTCTACAGTCGTGGGGTGATGCTTCGGTGTACCTCAGCGACTCATCTGAACTGTAGGTGTATTTCGGTACATCGCGTTATCTCACTTGTGGGACTTCAGTTCAGGAACGGCCTCTGTGAGAATTAGAGACGTGTTTTCACACTATGCTGTTAATATCCTCAAAATTCAAACTTGTAAGTGCCGGAATCCGCTTATTACTAACCTGTTTTTATGTTTTCTTCTTATGGAAGCTCCGGAGCGGATTGATCATGCAGACTCTCCACATGCTCATACCAACAACACATGAAAGTTCTCATCAAAATCAAAGGCAACACAAAGTCAAAGATGATTCTTCGTCAATGTCAAAGAATCTACAAAGTATAAAGACTCGAGAACTACATCATTGGTAACCACAAGACAAATAGAAGTGTGAGCATGGTGGAGAAAGACGTGGAGACACCAAACCAACGAAGTTGACAATGGCAGACAACCACATTATCTGATCACAAAGCATGAAGGAACAATGAATCAAGACTATTCTATATCTACACACAAAGTTCAAGCTCAAGGAAAGTAAAGATCTTATCAAGTGGAGCATCTTTTGAATGACCACCCCTTAGGGGGAGATTGTTAGCCTTAATTGTTTTATTAG
Source organism: Chrysanthemum seticuspe (assembly GCA_019973895.1). Lineage (NCBI taxonomy): Eukaryota > Viridiplantae > Streptophyta > Magnoliopsida > Asterales > Asteraceae > Chrysanthemum > Chrysanthemum seticuspe. The sequence continues at coordinate 59,026,033 of BPTQ01000003.1, forward strand.
AAGTGATGGTCATTCACGGTTAGGAACTTTGTAACGTGTGTTAGATATCGTGATAGAATAGTCAACGGGCTCGTGGACTTGGGCTAAGCTAATTGGTTATAAGTTAAGTTAAGCTAGCCTTATGTATGATGTAATCCAACCCAAGCCCAAACGAGCCCATGGAAAGCCTTTTAGGGCATCATGTATTCCAACTATAAATACCCCTCAAAGTCTCATTTGAGGGGTGTGCTTGAGTGTGCGTGTGTGTGTGTTTTCTTTGGAATATAAAACTTGTTGTTTTCATCTTTCTATTCATACATACACGGTTTACATCTTAAGTCACCATCTTTCTCATCTTTATTTCTTTCATCTTCACGCATAGTTTGTGTTTGTGTTGAACGTGTTCTACGCGTAGCGTGGTTTCACGTGGTGATACTTGTGTTCGTTAAGTGGGTTTGTGATAAGGTTGATATTTGTAAGGTCCTACAGAGAAGAAGCACAATAGTAACTAGATAGCTAAGTCTTTATCACACTCTATGAATTCTCAAACAAGTCATCTTCGCGGAAGGGTAGAAAGAAAGAAGACTAAATAAGTAAACGCGCCCGAAAAACTTTACTTCAAAGCCAAATAAGAAATAACGTACAAATAACCCCCTAGTCAATATTGATCAAATATCAATTCAAGCCGTGAAATAATATTCTCCGTGAATATGTATAACCAAAGTGTCAAACCTCATAACACAATTAATCTCAACATCATACCAAATCTCATGATCAACTCTCATCGTCAAATCTCTTCAATCAAATTTCTTTATCAAAACTCATTATCAAATCTCATAATCCCATAAAATTCATACATTGAGACGCCCAACCGCAATTTTGAACCCGATTCAAAATAATACCGTCAAATATCCGGACCAATCCAACGAAAGCTCACATAAAATTATCATAATATAAGCAACCGGAAATTAAGTGTCCAAGTCCACGAAGTATATGTGAAGCCCATAACCACGTCAATAGCTATACTCGGCCCATCAATATGCGACACATCCTAGTCCCACAAAAATTCATATACTCGTTCAAAGGTATTATCCTAATATTTTGGGTATAAAAAACGCACTATACTCACACAATGTCAAACCCTAATATCAATTCCATCTGCCCCCTAATATTCTCACAAATCTTCTACTCACCCTAAAAATCCTCATATGTGCAGTCAAACAAAATATCATCTAACCCTCATCTCAGAATGTACGCCTCTCTTTCATCCCAAATAACTCACCCATTCTTATCTCAGATTTATCTTCAATCCGGTCAAACATACTCATAGTGGTCCTCGACATTTGTGTTCGTGTGTTGCTTTATCCGAATCAAGAAGTCCATCAATCCGAATCATTTGTGTATAGACACAACTCAATCATAATAAGCCACATGGAAGGCTTTGTGATCATTAGGATATGATCTCTTGGTAAGTTTCAAATGATTGTAGACGATTATATTCAGGTTAGACATGTTTTGCACCTTATTAAAACGAACCATGAGAAAAGAAATAACAATCTTGTTATCTTCTTTATCGTTATATTCGGATATAAATTGAAGTAACATCTTCAAAATGATCAATGATGGTGAATATTCGTGTTTAAGGACCTCGAGTCATGATATATCTTGTATATCACATGAATCAACACTGAGATCAATTAATTTCCAAGCTTTTACTTTTAGTTTGATCGATGGTATTTTCTTTTAAATCTTAGAGACGACCACAAGGTTCAGATAATAATTAGTAGATGAAACTAGTCATGAAACGAGACTTGAATTAGCTTAAAACAAATTATGACAAAAGAAATAACACCATTGTTATCTTCTTTTCAAAATGAGATTCGGACATGATATTGAAGCAGATACATCTCACACATATCGATGATGAGATTCTTTTGGGTTTTATTGGATCTGAAAAAGGTCATTGAGATACCTCGAAAGAATATGAGATCTTAGTTTTTGAATATTGATTGTACGTTTAGCTTTAGTTAATCGAATCCAAAGTGAGACGAAGTCTTAATGGTTTCGTCTTTCCCTTTTAATGGTTCGAAAAATAAAAGAAGATAATCTTCAAAAACTAGATCAATGATGATGTGTTTGTATGGTAGACCCAAGTGGTCATGATAAAGCAATAGATAACACGAACAAACTGAGCTCAATCCTTGCCATAGTTATATTTCATTAATGGTCTTGAGTCGAGTCTTGATGAGATGTAGAACTGTTGTAGGATCAGTTTATATATGATGTTTGTTGATGACGAATTAGTGATTAGTTGATATGTTTGTAGATGTAGTGAATTGTGATTGTGATTTTGGTTGTCTTTGTGGATTGTGATTATGATTAGGATATGAGAATGTGATTTGTGTTTGTTGATGTTTGTTGGAGTCGAAAGTAGTTTTCAAAATAGTTGCAACAAAATGCCTTCAATAGACAAAACGCATCAAGAAGTTTACTAAACCGCAACACGTTTTCTTTCAAAACGCTCAAACTTTTCAAACCTTAAAAACTTATTTTGTCAAACCGCTTATGGCATCAAACCACTTTAATGTCAACCTGCTTAGAATTTTGGAAGGACAAACCGCTTAAGACCCAACTATCATCAAAACGCATCATTTACCAAACGACATACTTTTTCAGTGAAACTGCTTTTGAACAAACCGCATTCAGTACATTGAATCTGGATAAAACGCAGCCAATTTTGACAAACCGCAACAGTTTTAAGTCAAACCACTTTAGGACACAAATCGCACTTGCATCAAAACGCAGTCGTGTGTTTACCAAACAGCAACCAGTTACAAACCGCATCCAGATCTCTGAATCTGGAAAGAATTATGACAAACCGCATCGAAGAAATTTCACCAGTTACGCACAAACCGCATTGAAGCACAAACCACAAACCGCTCACAAGTTTAACAAACAGCAGATTCGGGTTTAACCAACAGCAGATTCGACACATAAAACATGCTTAGAAACTAATTAACAAACAGTTTTAAAAACCATTTAAAAGACCAGTAACCAGTTTTAAAACATGTGACCAGTAACCATTTAAAAACAACTTTAACTACACACTTAGAAAGCAGTAAGCTTGTTTGTTAAGAAACGCATCATAACAAGCTTCAAACATCTAAAGTCAGTTTCAACCATTTAAAACCAAATTCAAGCATGTTTTAACATTCAATCAGCAGCGAAAAGCATCACACATCACACAACCATATCAAACCACATCAAAGAACCATAAAAGCTGCATCAAAAGTTGCTCAAAAACCATACGAATCATCAAGAACGAAACAACCTGGCTCTGATACCAATTTTTGGATCATACATATTATGTTGTTTGATGATTCGGGTGGCCTTGGATGATGATGAAACATGTTAGCCACTAGAGAGATAAAAAGAGTAGAGAGGGTGTTTCTATTGAGAGAAAGTAAAACAAAAAAAATGAAAGGTTAGATTAGAAGCAACACCCCTTCCAAGGATGGAAGGGGTATTTATAGTTACAACATAAACGTCCTCCTGTCGGATTGTGGATCAGGTATACAGTGGGTAAGGACCCGTCCTTCCTCCACGGTGTTACTATAAGCTAAACTAAGCTAATAACTAATTAATAAACTAGTAAATAAGGATATGTCTATGAGCTAACATATGTTAGACAATAGTTGGGGTGACCGACACTTCACTATGGATTTTCTATATCCTAACATATAAAGACCATTTTTCCTAATCCCTCTTCATATGGTATTGCCGTCTTTAAGTATTTCACTATCGGTTTCGCTAAATAATACTTTAAACTTTTTATCACAGATTTGACTAATGCTAAGCATGTTAAAGTTAAGATTTTCTATGTGAGTAACATCTTTTATAGTTGAAGAGTTGTGTGAAATCGTACCTTTTCCAATGATTTTACTTTTTGCTATTTTCAAACACCACATTACCTCCATCGTATGTTTGGTAAGTGCAGAATAAGCTTTTGTTACTCGTCATATGTCTTGTACACCCACTATCTTTGATCCATTCATCCAGTTCCAAATCTACCTTTAGACATACCTATAAACATAGAACAACTCAAGCATTTGGTCCTTAATATCTCATGGGTCCATTTACGTTATACAAGCCATTTATTTGATTCATATAAGGGAATTATGGGAATGGATTATAAGGTATAAAGTTAGGTGTTTGGAATTGATAACCTCCGTGAGGGTTGTAGTTTCAATTTGTTTGGTTGTGGTTGCTTTTTGGAAATAAGGCGTTTGTCTCCTAAATGGTGTTTTGCTTTTTGTTGTACCATAGACTTACTTCTCACCAAAGAGTTCCAAATATCTTTAGCCATTTTTTTCATAAAAACTCTTTCATATTCCTTTTTAGGTAAGGCGTTTTATAAAACCATTTTTGCCTTATTATTTTTTGAAAGCATTTTCTTTTGATCATTGATGTGCTACATGTGTACAAGTTTTAAATTTATAAAATATGATTTACCAATTCTACCAATAACACATACGAGCAAGTGCACTCGTCCGTTATAGCAAGATAGTGATGGTAAGTCGGGATCGTTCGCATGTATTTGTGAGTGAGTTAAGAAACAAGTATAAAATCTACTAAGGCAATCCAAAAGCAAATAATAACGAAAATTGATACAATGAAATTCAAATGATTAAAACTACACTTGCTTAAACTAGTTTCTTATCCTTGAATAGTATGATTGTGTTAACCTCTTCTTAACATGTTGGTTATAATAATTAGTTGGTGTACTAATCTATTGTTCTTACAAGTTAAACCTTCGTCAAGATTTTAGTTTATATAAACAAGCATTAAGTTTAACCAATCAATTCAAGTTTCATAAGTTTACTTTCATAAACTTAAACACAAAAAGATTCATTTGTCTTATCAAATTTGCTTAAGAAATGGTCAATACAAAAGGTAACCGATTATAGACAAAAGGTCACAACTGATTGTAAACAACTAATCTTGTGACCTTTTAGATGTTTCCAATCAATCCAACTTGATAATCAAAAAGCGTTCTTATTATAACCACACTTTAGGTTCTTTGTTTGATCAAGAATAATGGGTCAAAACAATCATCAATAGACAAAATGATTATAACTAGTTGAATAACAAATAGTTATTTCGACCATTTACAATTACTAACAACTAGTCAATCTTGATTAACAAATGTCACTATGAAACTTAAGCACAATTGGATCTTAGAATCAATTTAAAATTGAATTAAAACATGTTAACACAATCATAAACTAATCATTAGATAATTAACATTTTTTAAGCAAGTGCATAAAGAAACTAGCCACTCATAGCAAACATAAACATAAAATCAGAACTTTGAACATTAGAAAACATGATTAAGAGTCTTACAATGATTGGAATAAGATTACAAATTATTGAGTAATGATTCCCAAAATATTGGTGTTGACTTCTCGGGGGTTTGACCTCTAAATGTTTACTTCTTGGACCTCCAAACTTTTGTGGAATTCTAATGACAAATTTGAGAGCTATAGGAGATGGGTTTGATGAGTAGAGAGTTGTATTGAAGTGTGTGTTCTCAAATGCTCACAAGAGGTCACTATTTATAGTAGTCCCAAGGCCTAGGTTCATAAATGTTGAACTTGGCCTGCAAGAAGCTTGGAAAGGACTAGAATACACCAAGGAAGGACCTAGAAACGTTTGAATGCAATGAGGAATCTTAATGATGAAGAAATGGCAGACCAGGTCACCCAATCCGATCGGTTTCCTATCCAGCCAATCAGTTGGTCTTCTTGACAGCTATCCAGCCGAATCGGTTGCGGGCAGCGACCGATCAGCTGGTCCCTCTTCACCAGGCTAATTTCAAAGGCATCCAACCGAATCGGTTGCGGGGAGCAACCGATCGGCTGGTCTTCCTGCTTAGACGGATCTTGAACTTTTTGCTTGATTCTAGCTCGTGGCACTTGATTTTTCATTCAAACTTGATCTTCTTCGATACTTGGAATGCTGAATCATGCTTGACATACTTCACTGAATCGGAAATCTTCTTTTATCTTGTATTCATTTACTTTTCCTTCCATTTCCCTGCACTTAGTTACCTATACTAGACAAACGTTCTTTGATACGATTAAGCACTAAAAACATATGATTATAACCTAATAACATATACAAAAGCACGAATAACGCTACTAAAAACATGTACAATCTGAGCGTTATCAAATTCCCCCACACTTAAACTTTGCTTGCCCTCAATCAAATCTAGAATTGAAGAGAAAATATCCAACTGGTACAAGAATATGATTGAGAAAAATACGATGCAAATCTACCAAGTATAAGTACAAGTACAAGATATGATTCTTCGTGTTAGTTTTTAAGGATGATAATTCAAGATGTTTGACAATATCCAATGATTTTTCGAAATGGCTCATACGAATGTCAAAGTGAGGTCACTCATAATCATCTAGACAATCCAATCATACCATGCGACTAGCAACCAACCGTTTACATTGACAAAGGTTAGGCTAAGGCTTAAAGTGTAAAATATTTTGTATTTTTCTGGATTTAACAAAAATGAAAAGATTGGCTCGGAGGGTGTAACTAAGGGTATCTAACTGATGAGTGTGTAAATACTCATCATTTTTGGTCAAATCTGAACTGCAAAACATTTAAAAACACTCAGAAATGCATCAAAATACTGAAAATATCCCAAAATTGTATTTTATATGTTTCAGATGCAAAATGTTTAAAATCAGATGAAAAATGAGCTAAGTTTGCATAATTGGCAGTTTCAGTCCCTCAACTTTCAAATCTTGACAAAATCAGTCCCTGAGCATTTGTTTTGAAATAAAAGTCAACCCAAGTCCTTTCAAAATCAAAATTTATCAAAAATGATCCTTGGGTAAAAAGTTTGGAGAATTTACAAGTTTGGTCCTTGGTTTTTGTGGAATTGCAAGAATGGTCCTTGTTATTAATACAAAATCACTTGACCCCCTGCCAAATAAGACCCTTGAACCTTGACCCCCCCTTTTGTGAACCCCCTGTCTGTTATAATACCCCGGTCAAACTTGTCAACCCCCTTTTCCCTCCTTTTTCCCTCCAACCCACTGTCTTCTTCACCAACTGCCTGCAAACCCCTCACCTCCAGTTCACATACACCACCCTTATCACTCCACCTCACCAAACATCCAAAAGCATTTAATGCTTCTTCCTTCCTTGCACTCAACCCACCCCCAGTTGCTATATCAGTTTTGGCGCCAAAAACTCATCAATGGCTAAAAATGATTCTAATGATCCAATGGCTCTAAAAAGAAGTGGGAATTGATCAGAGGAGAGAGGGGAAGACTTTTGCTGATATATAGAAGGAAGAGAAGGAGAGACAAAGAGTAGTTCTAGTTTTTAATTTTCATGTATGTCGTTTTTTTAATTTTTATGTTTTAATTAAGTTCTAAGTTGTAATCCTAAGCTTTCCTGTATTGAACTAAAGTTATTTAGTCTATTGTAACTCATTTTAAGCATTAATTCAAAGTTTGATTAAAGTCTCTTATTTTTAAATTTTCTTCTTTTTATTCAGTCTAAATTGTTCTAAAGCCAGGCTTCAATAAGCTTCATTATAACTCAAATAAGCTTACTAAAGCTGCCCATAGCTTTTAGTAAGCTTATAACTCAAGTTCAAGCAAATTTGGTACTTGGTCAACAAAAGTCAACTGTGATCAAATGGGAAGTTGAAATGGTTTAGATACTTGGTGTGCTTTGGAATTGGATTGGAATTGAGTTCCATTTTGGTTGGTCATGGTTCTGAATAGGTAGATTCATCACCAGTTGCAAACCTTAGTGGCAGGACATCTTGTGAGTTTTTATTTGTTCTCAGTTTTAATTCAGTAGCACAGGATAGTTATTGTTGCTAGTTATGATTAGTATAGCTTAAGTATAATTTGCTTGTTTAGGTTTGTAGATAATCTGTTTTACCACTTATGGATATGTTTTCTCATTAGTTCATAATTTGAATATTTTCTGTGTAAATCTGCATTTATAGATCAGGTAGATTTAAGTGTTGATTTGCTGTCTTATTTGACTCATTTAGGTGTATTTTGGAAGATTGAATCTGCATTGAGGATTGTATAAGGTCATATCAGTGATTAGGTGAATGTTGCATATCAGTTACGTTAAGTGGTGTTTGGTTTAATACTGAAATGTGAGGTAGAGGTTGATTCAGTAGAGTATTATAGCTGCAATTAGTCTCAAGTCAGTAGCTCTTGATAGTTTTAGCTCATACACTTGCATCCTAGAACTGCACAAGTCAAAGTCATAGTAAATCAGCTCTTACTTCCATTTCTGTGTGAATCAGTTGCTCATGTTAAGCATCTTGGTTTAAAAATAGTTAAGTTAGCTTTACTTGGTCTCACTTTGTCATTAAACTTCATTTTCAGTAAGATACATAAGCTCAAATCTCACAAAAGTCAAAGTTATCAAAACTGCTTATAAAGTCAAAGTGTCAAACTCAGTTTTCACCAAAGTTTGCTGAATTTTCATTGATTCATTATTGGTTCAAATCAAGTGAGATTTTGGATTTTACAAGTTCAGTTGGTCTATTATTGAAATCTGATTTTTGTGAAATTTTTGGAAACAGTCTTAAGCACTTAATCAGCTGTCCAATAAGCTCCAATCTGCCCTGTTCACTCAGCATACACTGAGTGTGAGCATGCAACTTCCAGACCTTGTGCAGGTCTTGTTTTTGATCACTAGTGGCTGAAACTTTGTCTTGAGATAGTTCAGCTGGTGGTCTTTAGGTCTCCAGTTTTGGTTTTCACATTAGCTTATGGAATAAGCTGGTACTTTAGCTTAAAAGTAGACAGATAAACTGTTTTGGCACTTAAGCTTTTAAATCACCAAATCATTGTAGCTTATAATTCAGAGGTTAAGCTTAGTTACTTTAGGTGCACTTAAGTTGATTTTAGCTTAGAAAAGCTTCTGGTAGCTTTTGGTTTAGTAGAATAGCTTTTAGCTTAATCTTAGTAGCTTAATTAGGGTAGTTTGCACTGCAGTTCCATTTTCTTACACATAAGCTATAGTTTTTATAATTTTCATAAATTTAGAATATTATTTTAGACTTTTCCTGACTTTTTCAGATTTTTCCATTACTGTTTAGTATTTTTCCTATTTTAAAACAGTTTTTAGGACTTTTTAAATAGCTTTTAATACAAATAAATCAGAAAATCTTCAAAAAAAATAAGTTCTCAATTTTCATAGATTAAGATAAATATAAAAAGCCAAAAAAATATTTTTCCATAATTTTCCTAGTTTAAATAGTAATTTTTAGCAATTTAATTAGTTTTAAATAGTTTTTAAATCATAGAAATTAGAATGTAAATCAGAAAAATACAAAATTAGTTTTGAAAATTCTCTTTAGTTATTTTAGATTTTTTGAAAAATAGTTTCACAATTTTCCTCTTTAAATTCATAATTTTTAGTATTTTAATTTAGTTTTAAAGTTTAAAATTAGTTTTTAATTCAAATTTATAAAAGAAAAATCAAGAAAATCCAATTTTAAAAATAATGATAGCGTTTATTTAATATAATTTAGCTTTTTAATTTTCTTTCTCAGATTTTTCATTTGTCATCTAGTATTATCATACCCCTTTTCCTGTTCAATATCACTCGATCACTACGCGTTTAGCTTTAATCACACAGCTCGTTGGGACTTAACGACCTGGGGAAACACTAAACTCTCCTGGACTTAATTGCTTTGGTTTCAGACTGTTTGACTTTTATTACGGTTGACCATTCACAAGTGGTTAACTTGTGTAATAAACCTGACTGTTTGGGACCGATCACTAACACTAAAAGTGAGTGTTACAAATGGGTCCATATGGGTGGTTAACTAACCGATGTGGCTGGTTAATATATCATTATATGTAGATAGAAGGCCATTTGGGTTTAAATCCTAAGGTGACTCTTTATCCCACGAATTCACTTATATCACACTAATCCAATCTCACTGCGGTCTGATAATGATTTACAAGCACAAGTTCTAGAATAAATTAAATCACCGGCACACTCATGAAAAGATCTAAGCATAAAAGATGTATGCTATTATATTAAATAGGCTCAAATCCTCACAACTTTGTGGGAAGGTGATGCGCGTACGAAGCGCGTTCGGGGTCAAAGGAACTTTCTTTTCTTCGAGCAAGTTTTTCAACCACTTAGGCAGTGAACCTAATCGTTGAAGTGTAGTATTGGGTAAGCCTCGGAGATTGATATTGTTCTCTAGGGAAATAGGAATGCTAGCAAGAAATGTATAACACTAAGGTGGGGGTTGAGGATGATTTTTCATCTTTTTTTTTTTTTTTTTTTTTTTTTTTTTTTTTTTTTTAAATCTTTTTATAGTTTTTTATAAAGCCAAGGTAAAATCTCGGGGCAATTGGTTTGGGGGTTTAGTATTTCTACCGATTACTCTACTTATCTAATTATCTAATACCACGGGTAGCTATGTCTATTTGATGTGTGCTCGTATGATGATAAAAAATGTGTTTACCTAGATACTATTACTCCCTAGTTATCTTTTATTGGTCGGTTGAATTGTCACACCTTATCTTAACGCGTTATATTCCTAAGGTCATAGGGTGTGCCTATGCCCTAACTCTTTGAGGTTACCTTTGGGTTTAGCCTACGAAATCCACAAGTCCTTAAACTCATTCATTCATAAGCCTCACTTTCACAAAGATTACTCAAGCATTAAACACAACGACAGATGCCTAGTTGCACTCCGAAGCCAAATTCAATTAAGATAAGAAACAACCTAACAATAATCAATAATTAGGTTTCATAGTCTGTTGGAATCACTCCTAAACTATATTTCAAGTGTTTGTAATTAACATGTAATAGGTTGCTTAATTAGGCTTTTAAGTTAGTAATTATGGCAAGGCTTATGTAGAAAGCCCATAAGCCTTGGCCCAAGCCCATAAGGGTGGAAGGGACTAGATGCGTTGCCCTAGTTCCCTTTCCCTATAAATAATCTTGTGAACTCCCATTTGGGAGTTGGTTGTTCACTTTCATATTACACTCTATGCTTATCCTTTCAATACTATCTTAACGTGTGTGTGTATTGTGTTCATCCGATCCTTCCTTCATCTATTTCTAACATATTGATGCTTGTGTTACAATATGGTGACCTAACAGTGGTATCATTCGCAATCTAGTTGGGTGAAACATTTTGTTTTTGAAGTTTTATGGTATACGCGTGAGTTTCGGATATACATTTTTGATACGCATAAAAGCTTGACTTTTTACATTCAAAAACTCAAGATTCTTGTGGTTTAAGGTTTATTTAGTGATAAAGTTTAAGTTTTTAGCATCAAGTTGCAAACTTTACGTGTGTAGATAAGTTTTAAAGCTTGGTTTTGTTCGTGTAGTCTAGTCTACGTGTAAGGGTGATATTGGTTTTGGATCATTAAGTTTCAAACTTTCTTGTTATTTTGGTGATATTGAAGCTTTTTCATCGTTAAAATCAGGTTTCAAAACATTTTTGCGCTTAAAAATCAGTTTTGGTCTAGTTTGGTACTTCCTACGCATAGTAAAACCCTAGTTTTACTCGTAAGCATTCAAAGTCTACGCGTAAGCTCTTCATCGTTTGATCTTCAGTGCTATTGGTTTACTCAGTGTTTTCTTGCTTGGATAAGCCTGAAACACTTCGACTTTGGATATCTTTTACACTGGTATAACTGTAAAAGATTTTTGGGCAAAACCCTAGTTTTACGCATAAGCTAGATCTTACGCATAGATTTCTTTACGCCTAAGCATTTTCTTACGCCTAAGCCTGTCTTACGCATAAGCTAATCTTACGCATAAGGATTCTACTACTAAGCCTTTGGTTTACACCTGAGCTAAGTTTTTCTCAAGTCTACGCGTAAGCTATTCCTATGCGTAAGCTCTATTGTTACGCGTAAGTTGGTTTTCTACGCATAAGGTACTCTCTACGCTTAAGCTGGTTTCTACGCATAAGGTTACTTCATCAACAAAGTTTCATTCGACTACAAAGATCCATCATCAACACAAGTTTCAAGATGTCTCAACCACCATACTCTAGCTACTTTCCTCATGTGTATCCTCAACAACAACAACAACAACAACTCTATCAACAACATAAACTCTATCAACAACAACAACAATTTCAACAACAATTTCCTCAAGGAGCAATTCAACCACAAATGATTCAACCACCCCCTAGTCTTCAAGTAAAACCTTACATAAACTTTCAAAATCAGCATCCATCCAAGTATGCTATGAAGGAACCGTCTTGGTTTGCAAAGATGTGCGAAGCTTTAAGTAGCCAACAATCCATTCATGAAGCTGGATCACTTGATAGACCTCCAATGCTCACTCCCGAAAACTACGATCAATGGGTGATAAGGTTCTTTAGGTTCTGTGATCTAAAGAAGCCACATGGAAAGTTCTTGAAGAAGGTCATCCTTGAAGGTCCATTTCAGATGCCTACTATCACTGTACCCGGAGATCCGAATTCTAATCCACCAAGAGATGATATCACCAACGTTGTCAGTCCTAATGAACTCACTACTGATCAACTTCTACACATGGAAGCCGATGAACTTGCAATGCAATATATCCTTTTGGGATTACCCAATCCGATACTTCGTAGTGTTGATGCTCAGAAGACTACTAAAGTAATGTGGGAGCATATTCATCTTCTAATGGAAGGCACATAACTCAATCAAGAAGACATGGAATCCAATATCTACTTAGCATATGAACACTTCATGATTGAACCAGGGGAGACATTAGAGTCATATCATCATCGATTCTCAGACATCATCAATGACTTGGAAAAACATAACATCATTATGCCAAGAATTGCAGTCAACACTAAGTTCCTTAGTAGTCTTGGTCCTGATTGGGAAAAGTATGTTATTTTCGTCCGTCAAGCAAAGAATCTTCATCATGCTACATACGGATTGTTGTACGACTACTTGAAACCTCACCAAAAGGAAGTTGACAAAGAAAGGATCATCCGTAGAATCCCTGCTTCGCCTTCACTCCCGGATAATCAAACACTTGCTTTGTGGGCTCAAACTTGTTATCCTCAATTCCCGACCTTACAAACTGTCTTCACAAATCCTCCACAACCAACTGCTACAATTACACCATATGATCCGTCACAGCAACAATCCCAAGAAACTCAATTGGTTCCATACAACAACAATGATCAAGCACTTTACAGTGAATCTAATGAGGATGCAGAAGCTTTCTATGCCTTGCAACAAGGGTTTGTCATGATTGCTAGAGCCTTAGGCCGATATTCCAAGAAATCTAACAATCGCATTCGTACCTCATCCAACACAAGGAATCAAGCTGTTGTTAACAATGGACGTGTTTAAGTTCAGAATCATGGTAACGTTCATCAGATGGGTAGTGGTCAAGGGTTTAATGCTAATGGAAGGAATAACATGGGTGATCCACAACAACGGGCTCAAGTGGTTGAACAGGGAAATGCTCAGACTGGAGTTCATGGTCTTCGTTGTTATAACTGTAATGAGAAGGGTCATCTGGCTAAAGCATGCCCAAAGCTGAGGACAAAAGGCAGCGCTTATCACAAAGAGGCTTTACTCTTGGCTCTCAAGGATGAAGCAGGTGGAACTCTTACCAACAAGGAACATAGCTTCATGGCAAATGCAGATTCTGATGATGACATGGAGGACTTGTAGGCTAATGCAGCAGTGATGTTAATGGCAAACATGCAAGAACTCTACATGAGTGACACAGGCCCAGTGTATGACACTGAAGGCTTGTCTTAGGTACCGGATCAAACTATATTCATTTCTGATCTGATATCTCCGCCAACATCTGCATCCGACGAGGATCAGAGTGTTCAACATGAGCCGTCTACATCTCATTCCGATGATAATCAAATAGATCCCGTAGTTATATTTGACGATCAAGATGACCTTATGGTTAATACTGATAATCAAGTTGACTCCGTGCTTATATTTGAGGATCTAAATAATGATCGTGTTAAGACTCACGTTGAACAAGCTGAACCTGTGTCTGATCCAGATCTTGAGCTCATGACCAACTTAATTACGGACCAAAATCTAGAATGGAAATGTGCAAAGACATCAATAAGAAATTATACGATAAAATTGCACTGTTGACTAAGGATAATGAATGCTTAAAGTTTCAACTCAACATTTTTCAAACACAAGAAAAATGTGAAAAAGGTTTTGAAGTCGCTTTTGCTAAATCTTACCAAAATGAAAAATCATTGGAAAAACAGATATGTGATCTAGTTGCATCCAAAAATGCTTTGTTGTCTCAAATAGAACAACTGAAATATGATCATAAACAACAACTTAACACTCTCACTTCGGAAACTCAAAAAGCCAAGTCTGAGTTGTTAACTTGTCAAAAACAGTTCTGTGAGTACAAAAAGCATTCAAGGAAACAAATAGATGACTATCTTGAAGAAATTGTCGACTTACAAAACAAAATCAAAGAGTTTTGAAATGTTGTTTATAAACATGGTGAGTCAATCACAACTATTCAAAAGTTTACTTTTAAACCAAATCCAAATGGATATGGACCGAATCTTGCTGATTACAAACCAAAGTTTTCACATAGAGCATTCAAACCAAATCCTCAAGTTTACAGTGCAGAACATAGAATTGATGATTCCATTATAAGTGTTGTTGAATATAATCGTTTGGAGGAATTAGATGCAAAAGACGAGAGTCGGTCAAAATTAGAAAATGTTGTTTATAACAAACCATTTAACTATTCAAAAGCCATAACTTTCGTCGCACAACAGGATAATTCTAACACACCTTGGGTTATCATGCCTATTTCTGAGTCTTCTAATGTTGGTCCCCAATCCAATACTGCACAAATTAATGGTCCTTTACCTTCACTCAGTGAAGTAAAAACATTACTCGAACGTTGTCAAATTCTTAAATATTTTGAAACATTCATACCGAACATCAAACTTTTGGAACGTGAAATTGAAATCAATTCTGAAATAAAAGTTGAACATTTTCAATCGTCTCATGCGCGAGAACAAAGAGATATTTTTCAGAAAAGAATTTTACCTCATGTCCGAAATTTGAAAATGTGTGCAATATATTGGGAAAGGGATTTTCACAAAGAGCTTGGACTTATGAAAATAGTTTTCGAGAAAACAGAAACATCGATTTAAAATACAAAACGTAAAAAGAAAATGTTAAGAAAAGATGTTGATCGACTCTTGGAAGATGTTATCCATGCTGATACCATAAATGTTGTGTTACTACATATATTGTTGCATATGCATTTGATTATATCGCTGTTGATTCTGTTGATTCTGTTGAAAATGTTGAGAATACCAATTATGTGTCACAAATCAAGTCTTTAAAAGTTGAAAATGAGCGATTGTTAAACGAGCTTTCAAATGCAAAACGTCGTCTTCAATGTTTTCAAAAAGATTGTCAAAATCGAGAACTCGCTTTGCAAAAAAAAAATCAACCAGTTGCATACCAAAACTCTTAATCCAAAACTTGAGCAACTGGATGATGAAAACGTGTCTTTGAAGTGTCAAATTTTAAAATATGAACAAGAAATTTCAAAAGTCAAAAAAGAATACGGTGTCATATTTGATTTGCTCAAAAAGACTCGTGCTCAAGCGTCAAAGGATGTTGATGACCATCTTGCATATACCAAAGATGTTTTACGACAAAATGGAAACACTCGTTCTGAAAATCAAGATTTGTTACACACTATCCATGATCTAATAGCAGAGTTGGTAAAACTTAAGAAAGATTGGAATAGTAACACAAACGTTATTGCACCAGGAATTCTTAGACTGCCTAATGACACATCACAAGAAACTAATGTGCTTCCCTCTACTGAAACATGAATAGTTGCCTCTTTTCCCAACGCTAGCACTTCACAGCTTAAGAGCACATCAAGGAAGAATAGGAAGTTGCGACGTAAGAAAAGAACAATAAAGACCTCTGAAGTAGAAGAACACCTTAGGACTTTGAATAAGACTCAAGTTGCACCCACTTTAGACATTGCGTTAGACAAATGTAATAGAAAAAGTGATGTAACGAATGCTGAACCTTTAAGTACTTTAAATGTTATGTTTGAAGTTTCTTGTGTTGGTTGTCGTAAAAGCATGTTTTCTGGTTGTCATGATAAATGTGTTGCTAATGCTATCTTATCTCGTAAGCGGAATAATAGAAAACGAAATACCTCTAGGCCCACTAATGCTTCCAAGTCTGTGCTAGGTAAACCACCCTCTAGTGTTCCGGCTACGATCATTGATGTACCCATAGAACCCCCTTCACCTCCTATGAAGAACTTATCACCTAGTGCATTTACTAAGACCAAAGCTAAGACTAGTTGGAGATGGCAGAAATGGTTACATAATACACTTGGCTTTAAATGGATACCTAAAATCATAAACATGCGTGTTTCAACTATAACTGCATCGGAACCCTCTAACTCTTCGGGTTCCACGGCTACTTCTATTCCATCTGTGTCGTCTGTGTGTAATGCAGGTGATACAGATCATCCTCTGGATTGTTGATAGCGGATGTTCCCGACACATGACAGGCAATCTCAAACTGTTATCAAACTTTGTTTCAAAGTTCACTGGCACTGTCAGGTTCGGGAATGATCACTTCGCAGCTATCATGGGCTACAGAGATTACATCAATGGTAACATCGAAATTAGCAGGGTTTATTATGTGGAAGGTCTCGGTCACAATCTCTTCTCAGTTGGTCAATTTTGTGATGGAGATTTGGAAGTTGCTTTTCGGGAGAAAACTTGTTTCATTCGTGATCTACAAGGAAACAATCTTATGTCTGGAACCCGCACATCAAGTCTTTACACAATTTCTATGCAAGACATGATTGCTTCATCTCCCATATGTCTACTTTCAAAGGCAACATCTACGAAATCTTGGCTATGGCACCGTCGCCTCTCACACTTAAACTTTCAAACCATAACCAATCTTGCACGTTACAAACTTGTTAAAGGTCTCCCAAGATTTCAGTACTCTAAGATCACCTATGCTCAGCTTGTGAACAAGGGAAAAGCACTCGTGCTCATTTTCCTTCAAAGGTGGAACACAGCTCATAGCATGTGCTTCATCTTAGAAAGCTCGTAGTCATAGTTATTTAATGTTAGTTAGTATTTAGTTAAGTAACACCGTGGAGGACGGACGAGTCTTTACCCACTGTATGCCTGATCCACAGCCCATAGGAGGCGTATTGTGTAAGATACTATAAATACCCTCTACCTCCCAAGGTAGAGGGTTGAAGCTCATAATAAGATTTTTCTTTCTCTCACTAAGCTTCCTAAACCTCTTAACTTTCTCTCTCTAAACCCTAAGTCATACGCCCCATATACTATGGTTTGATGTGTTTGTGAAATCCAATATGTTACAAATGGTATCAAGAGCCATGGTTTGATCACTCATATTTCATGTTCTTGGATTTTAGTGGATTTCATAAGGTTTTTGGGGTTGAATGAGTTTAGAGTAGATTGTATCGTTTGGTTCATTTCTAGTGTTAAAGTTTGGATTTTGATTGTACTTTTGTGTTTAGAATCATCATATGCGCTTAGGTTTTGAATTGGAAGGCTTGAATCATCGTGGTTGGGTTGTTTTTGGATTGAAAAGTGGTAGTTTTTTAAAATAAGTATGAAGCGAGTTGAGTCTCGTAGTACTGTTCTTGGATGCGAGTTGAGTTGCTCTTTGAAGCGAGTTGTCACTAGAGCGAGTTGTCACTTAAGCGAGTTGTCGCTTAAGTAAGTTGCTTTGGAAGCGAGTTATCATTTTCTGCGAGTTGTCTTTTAAGCGAGTTATATCTTAAGCGAGTTGTCTTGGAAGCGAGTTGGTTGCTTAAGCGAGTTGTCACTTAAGCAAGTTGTGTTCTGTGCGAGTTGGTTCTATGCGACTTGTCTATTAAGCGAGTTGTCTACATAGCGAGTTGATTAAGCGAGTTGACCTCAAAGCGAGTTGAGTAGGGTGTGACTTGTCTAAAACACTACTTGTCTATTGAGACTTGTCACTTCTTAGTGTTACATTTTACGGTTTTCTCTTGATTTAGTAAAATCCCGTGAAAGAATCTATTTCCCGGTTTAATCTAAGAGTTATAAAATCCCATAGAATCTGTAGTCATGTCTACCAACGTGCCTACAATCATCTCTTCTGTAGCTGAGGACGTTCAAGCAGTAGGATCAGATACTCGTCCACCCATGTTAGATAGGACCGATTATGACTCATGGGCTCAATGAATCAGGTTGTACTGCTTGGGTAAGGAAAATGGGGTTAACATTCTCAAATCAATTGATGAAGGACCATACCAAGTTGAGACTACCAGAGACATGAGGAATATCAAAATGACAATGCCAAATATCTAGCTAAATTCAAAGTTTGTGAACAACATGAATCCCTAATGGCACAAGTTTGTCACTGCAGTGAAACTTAACAAAGGATTGAGGAACACCAATTATGAGGAACTGTATGCTTATTTACTACAAAATGAGAAACATGCTTCTTTTGAGCGAATGATCATGGAAAAGTTCAAGACCAATGCTGGAGATGCAAGCTCTTCAAATGACTCAACTGCATTCTACACCAATGTGGGGATTACTACCAAAGCATCACAAGTCATACCCACTGGAAATGGTAACCACAAGCTCATTCCTGATCCAGGGTATAAGCCTCATGATGTTGAAGCAGTCATGGAACACTTTGTCAATCAACTGGCTCTTATGGTCAAGCAAAACTTGAATCTCACCCCACACACCAACAATCATCTCAGAAATGCGTCAAATCTTCACAATCATGCTACTATTAAAGAAGGAAAGATAGTGGTGCAAAATGTGCAAGGAAGACAAAATGCATACCTTCCACATAATGAGCAAAGGAATGTTGGAGTTGGATATGGGAATGTTGGAGCTGGATATGGGAATGTTGGTGCTGGATATGGGAATGTTGGCGGAGGTGGTGGATATATGGGTAATCAAAATCGTGGAAGGAACATGGATCAAGGTCAAGTAAAGCCCATTAAATGTTACAACTGTGGTGGAGAAGGACACATCGCGAGGAATTGCACTCTTCCAAAATGTCCACAAAATGCAGATTACTTCAGGGATAAGATGTTGCTGGTCTAAGCTCAAGACAGTGGAGCAATGCTGAATGAGGAAGAATTGCTATTTCTTGCCGAGGGAAATGCCAGAACTTATGATGCTGATGTGGATGAACAGCCAGTGCAGGGTATGGGTCAGAACAATCCCAATGCATTTCAAGTCGCAGACTGTGATGCATTTGATTCAGATGTTGATGATGAACCAACTGCC
Organism: Chrysanthemum seticuspe; assembly: GCA_019973895.1. Lineage (NCBI taxonomy): Eukaryota > Viridiplantae > Streptophyta > Magnoliopsida > Asterales > Asteraceae > Chrysanthemum > Chrysanthemum seticuspe. The sequence continues at coordinate 59,045,375 of BPTQ01000003.1, forward strand.
CAGACCATCTTCATGGCTAATATCTCACCAATGGTAACTCCAAGGGCTTCTTCACCTAAACAGGCCACTCCTTCCAGGGAATCTATCATCTCAGAGGTATTAAAACTATACGATAATGTTGATGTGCAAAAGATGCACGACAAAGTATAATTAACTAAAATTATTGAATCAGATATTGAAAATATGGGTAATATCAATGTTGTCCCATATGAGCAATATGTGAAACAAAATGAAAGTGAAATTGTACCAAGTAACGCATCTTCTGCAGTCAATGATGACTATATTTTTGATGAATTCACTGCATGCGCCCTTGATGATTCTATTCTTTCTGAACTAAACGCCTATAAAGAACAAGTTGTTATATATGAACAACGTGCTAAGTTCGAATTGACCACCCGTGAGCAGGAGATGGATAACCAAATACGTACAGTTATTAGAAAAAGTAATTTTAGAGAAGAAATGTTAAAACAAGAGTTAAACTCCTTACAAGAAAAGCTTACAAAAACTGTTAAGCAAAAGTAAGGACTTCAAGAAAATGTTAAAGTGCTTAAATAAGAATTTAATGCCAAGGAATCAAAACTGTTGAATGACTTTTCCAATCTAAAAACGTTGAAAAATAAACTTGAAAATAAACTGTACGTACAAGGGAACACCATTCAGACTGCTCACATGATCACTAAGCACAGAGTCTTAAGCGATAAGCATAGTATTCCCCTAGTAGAGGAGCCAAATCCCGAGTACTGTAAAAAGGCTAAAGCTTTCCATACGATTGTATATGATTGTAATGAGATCCTCAAGCCTAGGCAAACACCATCATGTATTGGAAGAACGGAAGAGGATAGAAAATTAGAAGATACCTCTAGGGAGAAAATGGATAAGAAGCTAAAAGATCCTCAGTGTAAAAAACAAAACATAACGGTCAAACCCCATGATTACACTAAATAAAATTGGATTTCCTTGAACGTGTTTAAGCCTCAAACTCAATTAACCCCAAAACAAGTTTTTTTAGAAGAAAGACATGGATAAGGAAAAAGCAAATGTACTTGTTGAAACAAGCACTCCCCTTAGGAAAGTGCCTCCAGCTACTGTGTATCCTCCGAATACACCAATGCATTTAGTTCCTAGAACTCTTCCCACTAAGAGTAAGACCTTAATTAGCCTGTATATTGTTTATCAACTATTCATTGATTTTGAGAAGACATGTAAGAAGAGAATCACACCTACAGGGATAAATGAAGGGGAAAGGGGTTTTGAGCAAACTAAAAAATGCTATTTAACTGAGGTCATGCATTTCTTTAAACAATTAAAAAATCAATTTGAGAGTCTTCAAAAGGGGATAGACTCAGAGATTAAAGAAATGGAAAAAGAATTTGATGCAATGATAGTTGAGGTCAATAATTATGAACGGGAACTCAAATATAATGAAATTAAATGAGAACTTGATATCGAGCTGTGTGGCTCAAGATGTGTTTTATGCTGTTACTAAGTATTCTATTACTGCCTCTCAATTTCATGAATTATTTGTTGCTTTGAAAGTTTCCCATGATCGTGTCATTGAGCTTGAAAACAAAAACTCAAAACTAAATGAGAAAATTGACCAGGATGATCACGATAATTTGGTAAAACACTTTTCTAAGCTGAAAGTTGAACATTTTAATTTGCAACTAAAATATCAACATCTCAAAGAAAATGTTAAAACCTCAAACATCAAGATATCCTCGGATGTTCCAGAGTTTGAAGCAGTTTTTGAAATAAACAAACGTGACGAACATATTCGAGCTCACTGTAACACGATCAGAAAGTTGAAATCCCAGATTTCACAATTAAAGGGTGAAAAGAACAATGTGACTGGCTCCCAAATGCCTCCTCCTTTAGATTCTCAATTTTCTCAAAACTTTCAACTTCAAAACATCATTAACGTATTACAACAAGAAAATGAGAGTTTAATTTTTGCACTTAAATCTAGAAGAAAATGAAAAGGTCAAATGACACTTCAAAGAGTTATACGATTCAATGAAAGTCACTCGTGACAAGAACAATGAAAAAATAACCTCGTTACAAAAAGAAATTGAGAATCTGAAGAGTCAGGTAAAAGGGAAAATGCCACTTGTTTTTAATGAGAATGTTGCATCAAAGGCATCTGCAGATTCTAAGTATACTGTGACTGTTAAATACATTCCTCCTCATCTTAGAAATAACGAACTTTTGTTTCATAACTAGATTGTTTTGACCAAAAACACCCAAAATGCGTTTTGTGCTTACGCGTAGAAATGAACAACGAACCAAAAACTAGTTTGAAAACGATGTAGAACACATAAAGCTTCGAACTTTTTCCAAAAACTAGAATCTTTAACACTATATAAACCTTAGACTATAAGAATCTTGAAGATTTAAGTGCAAAAATTAAAGTTTTATGAGTAAATCTTAAGAAAGACTACTACGCGTAACACGTCAAAAAAAACTTCAACCAAAACACTCCTAAACCATTGTTGTCACACCCCCAAATTACCTGTTTTGCAGCGGAATTGAATACCTTGGGGAGGACTGTCATAGCATCAAAGTTACAGTTATATCGAACGACCTAAAGTGTCGTTTGGAAAACACATCGTTTAATTTATTAAAACAATCAGAGTTTACAAAGTATACTAATATATTTTTGATAAGTCGAAATAATTTATAAAGCTTAAGACTCGTTTTTGACTCGTACAAAACAAAAATAGTTTGCTGAAATTTCAGGAAATATATATTTCGTCGTCAAACTTGAAAAATTCATAACTTCTTCGTTATAGCTCCGTTTTAATCCGTTCAAGCGGCCACAGATTCGTTTTAAAGTATATTTTCTAAATATCTAGGCCAAAAATTTTATGTCTACTGTCGTTTTTCCAGATTTACAAAATAACATCAGACCCTTTTTGTGACTTGTCGAAAAGAGTTTTTCTAGTACTAAACATATTCCAATCCCTTCAAAACAACTCCAAAGCTATTCTAATCCTACCATACACCTTCTTAGGGTGTCATGGGTTCCTAAACATCATCAAGACTAATATATAACAAGGGATAATTATAGGATGACTTATATATATAAAACTCTTAAAAACAATGATAAAAATGGTATAAATATCCACAAGTGTTGCATGTTTTGCTCAAAAATGATGAAATAGATATGAAATGAAAATGAAAGATGTAAAATGAAAGTGATATGCTTACTAGTGATATGATGAGGTGATAAGAACAAGGATTAAACCTAAACACCCTAGGTTTTTATTTCAAAACCTAAACAAGAGTGTATACTAGATTGTTAAAACTTGATTTGATAAATTTTTGATGAACTCCTTCACCCCTTTTGGCTTGGCCGGTTTGGAGAGGAAGCAAAACAAGAGAGAAAGTAACTTGATTGAACTTGAATAATTTGATGTGAATGAATGAAGTGTAGAAGTAAATGTATGTTGAGTATAAATCTAACCATATAAGAAAATATTACCAACTTTGACTTACTCCCCCCCCTATGGCCGGTTTTTAGGGGGGATGTTTTCCCAATTATTATTTTATTTATTTTTTTTTCTTTTATAAAGTATACATAAATGTGTAAGTAAGATGTGTAGGCTAAATAAGTATAAGTTGCATTGTGTATACCTTTGTGTATTTAAAGTAGTTTTAGCTAAAAGTAATTTTTAATAGGCCAAAGTAAAATATATTGAGGTCATATAAATTGTAAAAATACATTTCTTGTAAAATTTTAGTGATATAGTAATTATCGTGTAGTTTTTAAGGAAATCGTCGTAATAATGTAAATTTAACGATTTATATACAAAATAAATTTAAAACACTAGGTAAACTCAAAATATTATTTTTATAAACTAATTGTAAGTATAAAAATATACCGGGATCATTTTTGGAAGTATCGGATTAAATGTTCAAAATAATAACTTACGTGATAACGTTTATTTAATATGAAATTTATTCGTTTAATGAAAAATGCAAAACCCATGCATAAATTTATATGAAATGATGAATATGGAGTTTGAGAAATAACCGGAAATTGAGAATTGTGACAATTGTTAGGCGATTGATACCAATTGTAGGACCTTACTTTTATCAACCTTATCACAAACCCAACACACCTTATCACTAGATGAACACACGTTAAACCACAAAACACTTATGCGTATAAGTAAGAAACAAAGAAAGGAAAGATGGTGACTTGATGTTATACAAACCGTGTATGTTATGCGTAGAAAGATAAAAAATAAAGATGATGTTTATTGCAAAGGAAGAACACACACACACACTCAAGCACACCCCTCAAATGACCATTAGAGGGGTATTTATAGTTGGAGTACATGATGCCCTAAAAGGCTTTCTATGGGCTTTCGTGGGCTTGGACATGGGTTGGATTGGATATAAGGCAAGCTTAACTAAACTAATACCCATTTAGCTTAGTCCAATCCACGAGCCCGTTGACTATTCTAGCACGATATCTAACACACGTTACAAAGTTCCTAAACGTGAATGACCATCACTTCTAATAAAACTCTTAAGGCTAACAAATACACATGAAGATTTTGACACCATAAAGCTAGGGGGAGCTTTGTGTCAAACTATACATTGCTAATTAACTTGCAACTTAATCCTTATTTGGATTACTCTTCATGACACCCCATTGCAAAATTGTAATCTTCAAGGGGGAGCATTTTTTCGTCACAAGGACGAACCAATTGCAAACATAGTTGCAACACATTAGCTCACTTATTTTTATGTACTTGACGCCCTCACAAAGGGATGGACTCTGTAACATATTGGATTTCATAAACACACTAAACCATAAGATCAAATAGGCGTACAAAGAGTTCTAGAGAGAGAAAGTTAGAGCTTTAGGGAACTTTAGTGAGAGAAAGAAAAGTCTTATTATGAGCTCCAACTCCCTACCTTGGAAGGTAGAGAGTATATATAGTCTTTACATAAATCGCCACCTATCGGGCTGTGGATCAGGCATACAGTGGGTAAAGACCCGTCCGTCCTCCACGGTGTTACTTAAACAAAATACTACTTAACTTATAATAATCTATGACTACGATCTTTCTAACGATTACATATACTTGAGGTGACCGACTCTTTATATTATGGATTTACTAAATCCTAACAATCTCCCCCTAAGGGAGGTCACCTCAAACACACATTAAACATATATTGAATACAAACAGATATTACATTAAAAACTATTCTTGCATTCTTGATGTTGTACTTTGATCTGAAGCTCGTAGTCATTGATTCTTCACATTGCATGTTAGGTTAATCCAAGTGGAGGTCTTTTAACTGATCCACGTGATAATGAGTTTTGAGCCAGTTTTGAGATCATCAGCTGACAAGAAATCTTTGAGATATCCATTGTGGTGTTGGTATTATGTGATGTTGTGACTTTCGGACCGACATGCTCACATCCTGGATCATGAAATATTCTCATCAGAGTAGCGGAAGCTTTTGTTGATTCATGATATTGGCAGCAGCGTAGCAGAAGCATGGAGTGAAAATATCAGAGTCATTGATGCACTAATCATGATTTCTTTTGAGATGAATGTGTTAAGTGAGCATGCGGCTATGGATTGACCGCTTCATTCTGATCAGCTGCAAACGTAGGGCGTACCTGCATACAACAGTTAGCAATAAATCACACGAAAGTGTCTTTGATCACTTTCGTTGAATTGAGGTACACGACCCACGGTTCCCCGTTGATCAGTACAAGTACTGCCTGTGATCAGGTATAATTCTGAAGAATTTCCTTGACAGGGTTTCTCAGCTTCTCTAGCTGTTCTCAAACCGGAACGTCTCAAAGAAGACAACACGAAGTGAGTAAACCAGCGAATAGAGATTCACTGATTGATGAAAAGAGATTTGAAAAACAATCGTGTATTGCTCAATAGAAATTTTTTTTGCAATACAACGAAGGTTTTAATGAAAATCAATTATCAATCATAAAACACCTTTTGATTTGAAATATTCGTACACGGTCGATGTGCTAAAGAAAAAGAGTTTTTAAGCACAATGACCGATTTTTCAAAGGTATCCGTCAATCCATAACCTGAACCAGGATTGATTCAAAAGATTGAATCGCCCCATTGTTTCTGTTCAGTTGTCACATGGTTGATCTATAGAATAGATCTCACATGCCACTTACCAGGAGCTTGTTTGATGTTGGCTCCAGAAGGCTTTCCATCTTCATTGTGAATATGTTAGCATATCACTCGGATGTTCTGGCAATACCACAAGGATAATGCGTAGGACTCAAGATATAATCTCTCTTTCCACATTGTGTGAAACAGAGAGTCTTCATTGAAAGTGTCCTAATGAGATTTATTGATGATCTCGTGGCTCTAGACTCAATTTGTGCATATTTGGATCCTGTGCCGGAGACTAGGGAGAGGGTCTCCTTCTTCAATATCAACAATCTCTAAGAGAAAGTCGATAGATTATGTTGGTTCCCTGTGAGAATGAAACAAGACCTTTTAAGAGGAACTTGAGTGGTTTGGGAAGTTGAAGTGCAGTGCGTCACTGGGTCCATGACGTCTTGTCTTCAATACCGATGTTACCTTGGTAACCACCAGTAGCATATGAATTGAACCCGGTATCTGCCCTAAGGTTGAATAATTGGAAGGCTATTTATTTTCACCCTTTTCTCATTCAATTCTTTTTCATTCTTCAACCCCTTCAGTACTTACCGAGACTTCATAGCTTGTAGGATCGTTATTTATTGTGTTTGATGATTCGGGTGGTCTTGGGAGATCAAAATACATGTTAGCCATTAGAGAGAGAAAGTTAGAGAGTTGGGTGTTTTCTTGGTAGAGAGTTACTTCACAAATTGTAGAATATTAGATTGAAAGCACCACCCCTTCCATGGATGGAAGGGGTATTTATAGTTACAAGAAATACGACCTCCTATCGGCCTGTGGATCAGGTATACAGTGGGTAAAGACTCGTCCTTCCTCCACGGTGTTGCACTAAGCTATACTACGCTACAAACTAATAAATAAACTACTAAATAACGTAAATAACGATATGTCTACGAGCTAACTTATGCTAGATAATATTAGGGGTGACCGACTCTTCACTATGGAATTCTCTAATTCCTAACAATCTCCCCCTAAGGGAGGTCACCCTATGTTATACATTTCGAATCCTAGCATTCTATTTTTGTCTTTGTTCTTGAGCTCGTAGACTTCAATTCTTCATTTCAACAATCTTTGTGCTTTTGTAGCAATTCTTCAAAGTCCGCATTGATTTGTACTTTTAGTGGAGGCCTTTAACTGATCCACATCTTTGATGATCTTCGAGCTTTCTTTGAGATCATCAGCCACAGTAAATCTCTCTGGATCATCCATAGTAGTGTTGCCTTCATGTGAAGTTGTGACATTTGGACCGACATGCTCACACTTTTGAATCATGACATCTTTCCATCAGAGTAGCGGAAGCCTTACTGGTTCTTGATATTTGCAGCAGCGAAGCAGAAGCATAGTATAAAAGTATCAGAACCAGGTTATGTAGATATGCACCAGTCATGATTTCTTCAAATTAAGTGTGGATGCTGTGAGCATGCGGCTTTGGATTGACTCCTCAATTCTGATCAGCTGCAATCGTCGGGGTGTACCTGCATACGACAGTTAGCAATAAAGCGCACGAAAGTGTCTTTGATCACTTTCGTTGAATTGAGGTACACGGCCGACGGTTCCCCGTTGATCAGTACAAGTACTGCATGTGATCAGGTAGGATTCCTAAGAATCTCCTTGACAGGGTTTCGCAGCTGTTCTAGCTGTTCTCAAACTGGAGCGTCTCAAAGAAGACAACACGGAGTGAGTGAACCAGCAAATTGAGATTCACTGATTGATGAAAAATGATTTGAAAAACAATCGCGTATTGCTTGAAGAAAGAGTTTTTGCAATACAACGAAGGTTTTATGAGAAAGATCAATTTTCAATCAAAATACTTTTTGTATTAGAGAATGAGTACACATTTGACGTGCTAGCGAAAAGAAGAGATTCGCACATCGAACGGTTTTTCTAAAAGTATTTTTCAATCAGAGATACTTTTTGAATTTGAAAACATAAGTACACATTCGACGTGCTAGAGAAAAGAAGGTTTGCACACCGAACGGTTTTTCCAAAAGTATTCGTCAATTCCATTCCTGGACCAAGGTTGATTCACGAGTGAATCTCCCCATTGTTTCTATCCAGTTGTCACAAGCTTGATCTTACGAGAAGATCTCACATGTCACCCACCAAGAGCTTGTATGATGTTGGCTCTAGAAGGATTTCCATCTTCATTGTGAATATTTTAACATACCACTCGGATGTTCTGGCAATACCACAAGGATGATGCGTAGGACTCTTAATATATACTTACTTTCCACATTGTGTGAAACAGCAAGTCTTCATGAATTTAGTGTCCTAACGAGATATTGTGGATGATCTCTTGGCTCTAGACTCAATAGTGCACATTTGGTTCCTGTGCCGGAGACTAGGGAGAGGGTCTCCTACTTCAATATCAACCATCTCTAAGAGAAAGTCGATAGATTATGTCGGTTCCCCGTGAGAATGAAACAAGCCCTTTTAAGAGGAACTTGAGTGGCTTGGGAATTGTAGTGCAGTGCGTCACTGGGTCCATGACGTCTTGTCTTCAATACCAGTGTTACCTTAGTAACCACTTAGTAGCATATGTATTGAACCCGGTTACTGCCCTAAGGTTGAATTGATGGAGGGCTATTTCTTTTCACCCTTTTTCACATTCCGTTCTTTTTCATTCTTCAACCCCTTCAGTGCTTACCGAGACTTCATTACTAGAACCTTGTTGGGTTTATTCTAGTACTAGCTCTGTCTCAGTCCGCACTCTTCCCATATCTCACTTTTCTCCTTTTTTCATCATACCTAAAGACTCTACACTATCTAGTGGATTGTCCCTGGGTAGATCCCTCCGGTTCTGGCGGATCGTGGGAACTAATACCTAACCTAACCATCCTTATAACACCATGCATAAAGTAAATTGGTCGGTCTTTTGGTACAGTTCATTCTTACTTAAAACCAATTGAAAAATCATTTGGAAAAACAATCAAGGTACTTGTGATACGAGATCAAAGCATTTTGTACCTTAATAGTTTTGATCATTTAGAAAACCTCCCCCTCAACATGTGCATATGATTTAAAAATTGTTTAGCACAAGGAGGCAAGAGGACTTTGAAATATTTTCTTTGATCACAATTTTCATATGAAAAAGCCATTTGATTTTCATGGTAAAATTCTCCCCCTCAATATGTGCGTAGGATATTTGAAATCATTTTATCCCATAGAGGCAAGAGTTCTTTTGAAGCACATTCACGATCACAAAATCCATTATAAAAACCATTTGAAAACACAATCAAGGTACTTTATAAATCTCTTTTAAAAAACTTTTGTACCTCGATGGTTTTGCTCCCCCTCAATATGTGCTTCGAGATCGAAAGCGTTTAGCACATATGAGAGAGCAGCCTGCACAACTGAATCAAAACGATCAAATTTTATCAAATTTCATTATTAAATCACAAATTCTCCCCCGATCAAAAATATCAAATCCTTTGAGATTTTGGATCCCAAGTGATTTAATTAGGTTTAGAAAACATGGGAGAAAATGTGGCCTTGTTTAAATATTTGTTTAAATTTAGTCCAATATATTTTCAAAACAATATTTTTCTATTTTCAAAAACAATATTTTTCAAAGTTTTAGAAAAATGGTATCATCACGATTATCCTGCACAAAGATACGTTAGGTGGTTGAGAAGCTTCTGTTGTTGCTGTAGGGCTTTGAAGAAAAACTGTCTGCATATGCAGTGAGACTTCTTCTTATGTTGCATTTTGAATGCCAACTGAGGTCCAATTAAGCTCCGTTTCTTCAATCACTTAGAAGAAAACCATCTGCTGATGCAGTGAGACCTCTTACGTTGCATTTATGCCAACTCTCCATAGAAGTCCAATTAAGCTCCGTTTCTTCATTTGTCAACCCAAGATATCGTTACCCTTTCCTTGCGGCATCCAATCATGTTCATTTGTGGGATCCGGATCGGGAACATTCTTATATACCAATATACCTACATATGTTAGTGAACACACATACAAATATATGGTGGTCGACAACACCCAAACAGCAATCGACTAATAAAAGTCAATCCAACATATCAATCAGATCATGTAAGGTATGGGAATAATGTGTTTCTCAAACTCTAATCATCTAAACCTAACAATCATATCCTAGAAACCTAGTCCTTCAACATAGGCAATTATATTTTTTCAGATAAGCACGTAGGATAATTAAGAAAGTCCGTTAGATGATCTAAATTTGAAAACATTCTCCCCCTCAATCAATGACTTATTTTCTAAAAAGATTTAAAAGCGCTGAAGTCATTGATTGAGTTTTCAATTTTTACTAAAACTCTGAAACTGATTGATTTTCAAGCAACTCATTTATCACCATTTTGTTAAAACACCAAATATTTTTCTGAAGAATTTTAGACGGAAAAACATTTGTGTAGGAACAGCAGTCCTTCGACATACTTTCCTTGTTTTGTTTTTAGGATAAGTGCACGAAATATTTGAAAATTGATTTGGCGCAGCACTTTCCTTTCTTTAAAGAGCGGGTTGCTATCAGAAAAAATAGCAAGCCATGATTTTAAGCACGGGTTACAGTCTAAAATAACTGCAAGCCATAGTTTGAGACATGTATTGAAAAAGAATATTTACACCTCCTGCTCGAACTTCATCTAAAGTCCCGTGCCATTATTGAATGACATTTCTAAGACCGTAGATGTTATCGATACCAGAAGACATGTCTTGAGAAAAACATATTTTTGGACTTTTTCAAATTTTTCTGATTTTTTTGGGTTTTTGATGATTTTATATTTTCCTATTTTCTTTTTCTTGGTTTTATATTTTTCTATTTTGTTTTTGAATAAATATATACAAGGATAGAGTAGATGATATAGTTAAAGAAGATGATGATACGAGTACCGAGATAAGGATATCGAGCAGCACGTCGTAGAAGATAGAATTCGTCATCTCTTAAACATCCACCACCAAAGCTTCCAAGGGCTCTTGATTTGAAAGAAATAGAACCATCTGAAAGTGAGACTTTGGAAGCTTCCCCCCAAACCGAAAATCCTTTAGCTGAGCAGATTCAAAGCTCTATTTCAAGCTTGCCTTAGCCAGGTGCACAGAGAAGCACACCATTATCATAAATCCCGCTGCTTCTTTGAAGAATAATCACCGTGATTCTCCGTTCGAGGTTATATCATCAACAAGAACAGCATCAACGTTTCATCCCACACATAAATAACACTTCTCAAATTTCCTTTCAACTGACGTCTGAAGCAATCCATTCCAAAAAGGTGTCAAGAGAACAATTCCCCCCAAGTAGTTGAGTTGATGCAGTCAGTCTCTTTGTATAATGCTCAAGAACTCTCCCGAATACACATCATGAGGGTAATGAAGAACAACTCCCCAATGTTCACATCTTTCATCCCTGATGAATGTGTATGAAGCTCAAGAACCCGAAGTACACCAATATCCAAGAACTCTCCCGAATACACATCATGCCTGGAAGGAAAACACCTCCCCAATGTTTGTGGTAAACAATGGCTTTCTTCCCTGATGATCGTGTATGAAGCTCAAGGACCCGAAGTACACACATTCCCCAAAGAGAGAACAACCGATAACATTGAAGAAGCAGGCCGAATCACTGATTATCTCTGCGGGTGACAATCTCTGCGGATGTCAACACCGGAATAAGTGATTATATCTCTGAATCACCGATTAAGCCCTCAAGTAAAACAGCTGAGCATCCCCAATGTACACAATCTCTCTCCCCTGATGATTGCGATAACATCGAGATCATCACACACCAGTGTACCTCATTCATCTTCAGAAACTAACTCTAACATCACTTCCCCCACCTAGTTGGAATCAACACTAAACGCCATGAGTCAAACCTTGAATTTCTCTGCGGTAATGACATTTGTCTTCCCGGGATATCTTCAATCACTTAGAAGTATTAAGTTCATCAAGTTTGCTCGCGTTTAGATACGTGTCTCCTTCCCCCTTGCTGGTTTTGACACTTCAGAATCAGCAACACCTTATAAGCCCGTATACTAGAAATTTGTTGAGAAGAACACTTGAACTCTTGTGAGAATCAACTTGCTGAAGTACATAGTGAGCAAATCTAATTAGGGATTAAATTTGACTTTTCACTCTCCCCCAATTAGTGCTCTCCCCTAAACCGACAATCTGTTTGATAAATGCCCAGATTAAGAAGAAGTCTTTAGATAGTTAAATGCAACTCGTCTTTAGTCTTCTAACATGTATCAGAAAATGTAGAACCGACTGAAGACTCGACCTTCTTCAAGATTGTCCAGTTGGGGAATAGAAAGTCAACATCTTCAACTCACTAAAAAAAAGAACATCACCAAAAAGCATCCCAATCAACTTACATCTTGCAAATCCCCTTAACTAAAATCCCTCCCAATCAAACACGAACAGAAAGATGTTCATCAAGGAAATCAGCAATCAGGCCGCAACGAACACACAAAATGGTAATACCAAGCAAACAATCACATCAAACAAGAACAGAAGGTTGTTCGGAATCATCATGTTGATGTGCACGTGAAGCATTAACCGGAAGCACTTTGTCAATAAACTCATATCAGCTTGTGAAGATGTCAACTACCGGCTCATAAAAGAAACTCCATGTAACGATGACCCGATAAGAAGAAGATCGGTTCTTACATGAGTTTGGAGCCGTTTGACCATTTATTCTCAGAAATCAATCAACCATGCAGTAATTTCACACTTCTTCTCCCCCTCAAGAATTGCATACGGAGTTGCCATTCTTGATAAAATAAGTGAACATCATCCAAATGTAGTCTATTCACACTTCTCCCCCGCAAAATTAGCACAGGATGTCGCCATCGTCATTATAGTTGAGAAAGTGGAATCAGAAAACAATCAACAGTAGCCCGGTTCACTTGAGAATTGAAGCGCATGGAAAAAGTATGAAGCATGTTGATGAGAATGGTCATAATAAGAAGATTTCTCTTCTTCCGAAGATAATGCGCACTGAAGCGTACACATTTCTTTTCTTTAAGGACGAGGCATGAACTGTTGTGTTCATACGTCATAAGAAGATTTCTCTTCTTTTTGAAGATAAAGCGCACTGAAACGTACACTTTTCTTTACTTTAGAGTACGAGGCCTGAACTGATGTGAACAGACGTCATAATCTCTCTCTTTTCAGCTCTCTTAGCAAAACATGTAAACAACCCCATTATCATTCAGTAGGCTCTTTGTCGTGACAGCTGATGGAGAAAACCCAAAATGATGAATTTGACCCTGAAGTAAAACTAACCCGAACTCGTGACTTAAACTTGCACATATGTAACAAAGAGCGGTGCCGAGAATTCATGCTCCATTGAATCTCTTAAGTACTCTATACTCTTCAACCAACCAACCATCAAGTAATAGACGTACAATACGTCTTGAAAATCCACAATTGAATGTGACACTGAGCACTACAACGTAACTCCTTTAAGTGATAGTTATTTTGAGGTGATAAGAGCCCAATTCCCCCAAGTGGTAAAAGAAGAGGTAAAAGTCACCCAACAATAACTAGATTTTCAAGTCTTCGTTTTTGATAATAAGCTCGAACAAGGATCATGAAGAATCTTCATCCATCCATCCCCGATACCTTCAGATACTAAGTACACTTGCCCGTGATAATTCATTTCAACCTCAAATAAATAATACTGAATTAACGCCGATGTCACATCTTCTGAACTGCTCAAATCTAGCCTTCTTTGACATTTAAATGAACTTTGATAATGGTTTCATCCCGACCATGGTTAAAAGCACGTAACCCCGTAAAACCATATAATAACCAAACTGCCATGAAGACAACCCAAACACACACCTAATTCACGAAGTACACCCTTTTATCCCTTCTTCGAAACAGAAACTGTAGCACCAGCATCAGATAAGATCTCGAAATACACTTTCCTTTTCTCCAGGATGGTTCCATCATTTCGGGATTTTACTACTCTATGGTTTAAACCGAAAAATAGATTCTTTCGCGGGATTTTACAAAACCAAGAATAAACCGTAAGATAGATCCGGAAATGCACCTTACTATTATCAGGATGTTTCCATTGTTACGGGATTTTACAAGTCAATGATTTAAACCGAGAAATAGGTTCTTTCGCGGGATTTTACAAAATCAAGACAAAACCGTAAACAATTTCAGCTTGAATGTATTATAGCCATTTTGGTTTCGGTGAATAACTGTTTTTAGGGGAACATGCTGCGGTTCATCTACGGACATAATCCAACATCATCAACCATCCAATTAACACTTTGGTAAACACATCATTCACGCATTCTGTCGGCTATTGCTGTGACCACATGGAGAAGTAAACCCGATATACCAAACTTGATCATGAAGTAGAATTTCCCAGATTTGTTACTTAACCTTTTACTAATCCTTGTGAAGAAGAAACGGTGTACCCAATGTACAAAACCTCTTGACGTATCCTCAACTGCGTGAGACACCGAAGTGAAAGTTACGTTGTGGGTTAACCGAGAACGAGTCACAACCGTACCTAAATAGCCAAGTCTTTATCACACTCTAAAAATGCCCAAACAAGTCATCTTCGCGGAAGGGTAGAAAGAAAGAAGACGAAATAAGTAAACGCGTCCGAAAGACTTCAGTTCAAGCCCAAATTAGAAATACCGTACAAACATCCTCGTAGTCAACGCTGTATAATCATCAATTCAAGCCATGACATAATATACAACGAGAGAATGTGTAGCCCAAAGAATCAAACCTCATAACCCATCGAATCACATCATCATACCAAATCACATCATCAAGAAGCTTCAACAAATCAAAAACTCAAAAACCTCACAAGATCCAATCAAGTGACGTCCAACCGTCCAACACCCAGATCCATTCATAATGACTAAATCCGATCAATTTAAGCTTTGATAAACCCACCTAATCAACTTCAAATCCAATTTATCTCAAATACCAACTTAGGCACGGTTCACCAAACGATTAATCTTAATGTCCAAATCATTTTGAAAGTTTCAAATAATTAACCCAAGTGTACTCCAATATTCGGACATAATCCATCACAAGTCCAGCCAATGACATTTAATCAAATCCATATTCAAAAGAACTAACATTCCATAATTGTAATATCACATTTGAATGTACACACACGTTCAAATATATTCATTAATCAGTTTCATGAATATTGCTTGGGCTTAAGGCAATCAAACGGCCCAAGTGTCACACAGCCTATGATCAGAGAAGAGATTAGTCAACTAAGGATCCATATCACACGACCCATTCAGTAAGATTTACATATGAAGCACACGAAAGAAATCTGAGATTTATGTAGTGAACCTTTTTCAGTATGAGTCTTGATTTAAGAATGAGTTTGAGTCATGGTTGTGGTTAGATGTAAGTTTTGAGGTCATGTGTCTTACGGTATATGGTTTGTGATGGTCGTGGCTTGTGGTCAAGTCGTACCTCATCTTCATCATTTCTGTCAGTCAAGTAGCAATTTTTGTTAAGTCGCTACCCTTTCTAAGCACAAGTCGCCACGGCCAAGTCGCCACGGCCAAATCGCCACGGCCAAGTCGCCACGGCCAACTCGCCACGGCCAACTCGCCACGGCCAACTCGCCATGACCAAGTCGCTAGGCCAAGTCGTAGCGACTTGTAAAGACAAGTCGCTATAAGAGGTGCAATGCATCTGGTCAGTTTTGTGTCAAATCGCTAGCAAGATTTTTTATGTTTTCCGATGAGTTTTCCGGCTACTTTTCCGTTCATCTTCATGATATACCCAGAAATAGTGACATAACAATCTTACTTTTTGCCTTGTTTAGACCCTGTTTGACCATGTAAAGATGACCACTTGACCACTTGGTTTCACGAATTTGGTACCAAAACAACATCATATAAAGATTGACCAAACTGTTTGGACACAGTTATTAACACAAGACACGCAAGATGTATGGACCATATGATAATTTTGTTTGACCAAGATATAAGATACATCAAACCATATTAAAACAGTTTACCATAAAAATAAGCTGAAAAAAAAATTCCGACCACATACAAAAACAACACAAACCAGTTTAAAACAAGGTACAAACGACCAACATAAATCATCAAAACACAAAAACCTTGGCTCTGGTACCAATTGTAGGATCGTTATTTTATTGTGTTTGATGATTCGGGTGGTCTTGGGAGATCAAAATACATGTTAGCCATTAGAGAGAGAAAGTTAGAGAGTTGGGTGTTTTCTTGGTAGAGAGTTACTTCACAAATTGTAGAATATTAGATTGAAAGCACCACCCCTTCCATGGATGGAAGGGGTATTTATAGTTACAAGAAATACGACCTCCTATCGGCCTGTGGATCAGGTATACAGTGGGTAAAGACCCGTCCTTCCTCCACGGTGTTGCACTAAGCTATACTACGCTACAAACTAATAAATAAACTACTAAATAACGTAAATAACGATATGTCTACGAGCTAACTTATGCTAGATAATATTAGGGGTGACCGACTCTTCACTATGGAATTTTCTAATTCCTAACATAGCTAGAACCTTGTTGGGTTTATTCAAGTACTAGCTCAGTCTCAGTCCGCACTCTTCCCATATCTCATTTTTCTCCTTTTTTTTCAATATACCTAAGGACTTCTACACTATCTAGTGGATTGTCCCTGGGTAGATCCCTCCGGTTCTGGCGGATCATGGGAACAAATACCTAACCTTATCATCCTTATATCACCATACATAAAGTAAAGTTGGTCGGTCTATTTGGTATTGTTCATCTGCCATTGGAACAAATTGAAAACCATTTGAAAATCAATCCAGATACTTGTGATATATTATCAAAGCATTTTGTACCTGAATTATTTTTGATATTTTTAGAACAAGAGCTCCCCCTCAACATGTGCTTCATATATTTGAAATTGTTTTAGCACACGGAGGCAAGAGAAAGAATTAACTTCTTTGATTACCATTTTCTAAAAGATATCAACATCACTTCCCTGATCAAAACAAGTAGATAAAGCATATAAGGGAAGGATGAGGTTTTCATAAACTTGCTCCCCCTCAATATGTGCATAGATATTTGAAAATGTTTTGCACATATTAGGAAAAGACTGCACATTGAGATAAATTGATCACTTTTCCAATATTTGTGGTTTAAGATAGATGCTCCCCCTCAACATGTGCATGGAAATTTTGAAATCGTTTGGCACATGTGGGAAGGAGAGCTTGTGACCGAATTATCAGATTAAATCCAATTTAAATCACAAATTCTCCCCCTATCACAATTATCAAATCATTTGAGATTTGTGATCTCTGTAGATTTAAATTGATTTTGAAAACTTTTAAGGAGAATTGTGACTTGATTATGAAAGCGTTTTATCTGATAAGGATCGGATTTTAAGACTTTAAACTCCATTGAATAAACATGCATGATTTTCTTTTGAAAACAATTGTATGACAAATAACTTTATGATTTAATTGAAATCATTCTCCCCCTCAATCAATGACATAAGTTGTTGATTGAGAGATAGATATTTTGACAAGCTTTTAAGTCCAGATGATTATCAAAAATTAGAGTCCGAGTTATTTTTCAAAACAACTAGTTTTCATTAGATAGTAAGGATTAGTTTAAAGAATCAGAGCAAGAAATTTGAAAACCAAGATAAAGTATGGCTCTATTCTATCTTTGAAAAGCGGGTTACTGCCTGAAATGACAATAAACCATTTTTTCTCTTTCTCCCAAATATATATATATATATATATACTTGACGAGTACCCGCGCCTAGCGGCAACGATGTTTAGTTTCTGCAAAATTCCGACGACCTATAAGTTTCTTTCAACAAACTGTATTTGTAGCGTCAGAGAATCATTTTCGAATAACTATAATTCTGATGCTTTGTTGCATAGCATCGGAAATATAAAGTATTCAAGAAAATTATGTGGAGTCGATCTAAGTGTGGGAGTATATTTCTAACATGATTGTTTTAACTTTTAAGTTATTAAGATTTTAGTAATAACAGATTCAATCATTACAAAAAGCAACAGTATTATGTAGTTGGCAATATTATATTATAGTTTAGAGGTATAGCCAACGTGTGTGACCGCCTTTTCTTGTTTGTCAGTAATTTCGGCAGTGATAACTTTTTTTTTTACATGTGTAGCATTTATTATCTGGTGTGTAGCTTTTAAACTTGTAACCTTACAAATTTAATATCATCTAATAAGATTATCTTGTACTATCAATTTGTATAGATATTTAAACATTGTTCAAAGCTATTTGTTTGTGGTACAAATAGTTATCGCTAAAGATAACAATACTATTTAATTTTTGTGAATCTAATAAACTTATATAACATTATTGATTTACCGGACAAAAGGCTATACAATATATATTAACTTTTAAAAGACGATTCATATATGCTAATCCTTTAAATGGTGCAAGACCAACATTTTTCAAAATAACATTATACAAATAACAACGTACATGTGTCAAAACAAAATAAACAACAAAAACTATAATTACTTGGTCTGTCATTTTTCCAAATTTGTCACGGATTCCACAACTACTTCATCATTTCTCATATAATTTTGTCAAATTTGAAACCTGGTTCGACCCGGGTGGTTCAACCGGTTGAACCGTTCTGCTAAAACAAAACAATTCGATTTAAACCGATTCAACCCGACAGGTTGGGTTGAAACCAAGTCAAATTAAATCAGATCAACCCGCCGGGTTTGAAACGTCCCGGGTCAACCCTATTTTCGATGTGTATTAATAATTTTCTTTTGAAATATATGTCTTCAACATTTCAACTTTTTACTTTTTGGTTTTTCCTTATATATTGTATATAGCAGGGTACTCGCGCGCTTTGGTCGTGGATACCCTATGACGATTAACCGCATAAATAGATCTCGATGAGACCTGATTCACCAGTTTGTATTTGTTTTAACGGGTCCTCTCTGGTTCATTTTCGGATGGCTTTAATTGGTTAGCCGAACCGGTGGCGACACCGGTTCCCGGTTGAACATGTTGGTCCGGTCCGGTTTTCAAAACTATATGTAACATCAACTTGTATAAAGTTTTTTGTGTTTTATTAACTTGTATAATGTGTATAATAACATGTACTTTTCATTTTAGGGTGTTTTAAAAATATCATTAATTAGTGTGTTTAATTGTTTTATATTTTGGATTATGTTGTAGCTTCTTTAAATTGTACGTTATGAAAATTTTATTGTGCTTTTTAGTATAAGGGGTGTTTTAATTGGTTGTTTTTAATTTGGTAGATGTGCTTTTAATTGGTTGTACAATGTGAATTAATTATTGTACTTTTAAGTAATTGGGTGTTTTAATAAGAGTATTAATTACACTATACATTTCTCTTTATTTGACCAATTTCAACAATTCAACTTTTTAACTTTTCATCTTTGACCGTTTTTCTATTATATGTAGTATATATATATATATATATATATATATAGATATATATATATATATATATATATATATATATATATATATATATATATATATATACTATATATATATATATATATATATATATATATATATATATATTTCAAGATTCGAAACAAACATCTAAAGTCGAAAAAAATATTTACAGGGGATAGATGAAGGAAACCTTTTACTCCTCTTCTTCCTCTTGAAGACGTTTGAGTGTTTCTGGTTGAAGGCTCTTAAGACCCAGTCGTGGAAGAATAAACTCAAAACGTTCTCTAGGAAGAGCTTTGGTGAAGATGTCTGCTAACTGGTATTCAGTCCTCACAAAGTAAAGTTCCACCACACCGTTTTCAACTTGCTCCCTGATGAAATGATGTCGAATGTCGATGTGCTTTGCTCTTGAGTGTTGTACGTTGTTGCATGAGAGAGCAATAGCACTTTTATTATCACAGTACAGGGGGATTTTGTTGAATTCAAAGCCATAGTCAGATAATTGGGATCTCATCCATAGGATTTGAGCACAACAAGATGGCATGGCTATGTATTCCGCCTCTGTAGAGGAAATAGAAGTACTCATTTGCTTCTTTGAAGATCAGCTCACAAGCTTATCACCCAAAAACTGAGCATCTCCAGAAGTACTTCGACGAGTATCTTGACATCCTGCATGATCAGCATCTGCATAGGCTGTTAGTGACATACCGGTGTCTTTCGGGTACCAAAGTCCCATATTGATGGTTCCTTGGAGATACCGAAAGACCCGTTTAACCGCTTCAAGGTGCTTTTTAGTAGGCTTAGCCTGGTATCTAGCACACATGCAAACAGCGAACAAGATATCTGGTCTACTAGCTGTGAGGTACATCAGGGATCCAATCATACTACGATATTTCGTTTGGTCTACCATGATCCCTGAGTGGTCCTCATCTAGTTTCGTACGTTCAATCATGGGAGTGTCAACAGGGTCACTAGAATCGAATCCAAATTTCTTTAAAATCTCATTTGCATATTTAGATTGATTTATGAAAATGCCTCTGGGACTTTGTGAAATTTGTAATCCCAAGAAAAATGACATTTGTCCCATCATCGCCATTTGAAATTTAGAACCAATTTCATTTGAAAAACGGTCACACTCATTGGGGTCAGCGAGGCAAAGATGATATCATCAACATAAATTTGAATGTGAATTAAATGTTTGCCTGACTTTCTGGTGAACAATGTAGGATCAACTGCTCCTTTGCTGAAACCGGTAGATAGAAGAAACTTTGATAGCGTATCATACCATGCCCTTGGAGCTTGCTTTAAACCGTACAGAGCCTTCTTCAAACGATAGACGTGAGTAGGATGCTCTGGATTCACAAAGCCTTCGGGTTGGCTGACGTACACGACTTCTTTAAGATCTCCATTCAGAAATGCCGTCTTTACATCCATCTGATAGACTACCATGTTCTTACTGGCAGCATTAGCCAAAAAGATTCTGATTGCCTCGATACGAGCAACAGGAGAAAATGATTCTTCAAAGTCAATACCCTCCTCTTGACGGTATCCTTTAGCAACCAATCGAGCCTTGTTCTTTAGGACATCACCATGCTCATCAAGTTTCACTTTGAAGATCCATTTTAGAGCAATGATCATAGCACAATCTGGAGCAGGTACTAATTCCCATACATCAAGTCGATCAAACTCATGAATTTCTTCTTGCATGGCCATGAACCAGCTATCTTCATTCATGGCAGTTTTAACATCTTTTGGTTCGATCTTAGAGAGTACGGAGTTGAAGAAGCACCATAAGGCATCGGTTGCAAGTTGTTTCCGTGTTGACACTAGACGAGAGGGATTTCCAATGATGTTGTCTAATGGATGATCGTGAGTCCATTTTCTAAGGTGTTCATGTGGCAGTTGTTGAGGGACTGAGGTAGCAGAGTCGATGTCTCCTGAAGAGGATGGTTCTGATGATGATTCAGGAGCAAATATGTTTTCAAATGGAGCATCTTCAGGAGTAGCAAAGGGATTAACTTCATCATTGATGCCAGAAACAGTTCCATGATGTACATTCGAAGATTGATGATTTGTTGATGAGACTGAGTTATCAGCAGCAGGTGCTTCTTGACTTAATGATATTGAGACTGAAGGATTGACTTCATTCTCAGGGATATGAGCAGCCTCTGTTGTGGGAATTGACAGTTCAATAGCACTTGGCTCATTGAGTTCATCAAACATCGGATCAAACAATTTCTTCAAATCATCTTCAGTTGGAGGTACATATGGAATAGCTGGAGAGAAATTTGGTACAAGGGATGAACCAATGGGACTGTTTTGAAGTGCGGGTCCAGAACTGGGTTGTCCAGGAGCCATTTAACCGGTCAGCTCATCGAACGTAACATGAATTGTTTCCATGATATTTCGGGTTCTCTTGTTGTAGATTCGGTAACCCTTCTTGTTTGGTGCATACCCAACAAAAACTCCAATATCTGCCTTTGCTCTTAATTTACCTAAATCTTGACCGTCATTTGTTGGATAGCACAAAGCACCAAACACACGAAGGTAGGAGAGATCAGGTTTTCATTTATGAACAAGTTCATATGGAGTTTTTCCATGAGAGGTGTGTATAAGGGAACGATTTTGGGAGTAGCATGCAGTGGCAATGGCTTCAGCCCATAGAAACATTGGAACCTTTGAATAAATAAGCATTGTTCTTGTTCTACAAGAGTTCGATTTCGTCTTTCAACTACACCGTTCTGTTGAGGAGTTCATGGAACACTTCTTTGATGACTGATTCCAACACTTTCATAAAACTGAATTAAGTCTTTGTTGACAAACTCTGTGCCATTGTCTGTTCGAATAATTCTGACAGTATTGTTGAGTCGAACCTGAAGCTGTTTGATTAGTTTGATGATGACATATGGAGTTTCATCCTTTGTCCTCAAAAACTTTACCCAAGTAAATCGAGAGTAGTCATCAACAACTACTAGAATGTATTTCTTCCCATTTATCGTTTGCACTCTCATTGGTCCGCACAGATCCATATGAAGGGTATGAAGAACTTCCATTACAGAATTTGTGGGTTTTGGTTTTTGGGCATATTTCGTGCTTTTACCCAATTGGCAAGCTGAACAAAGATGATCTTTTTCATATTTTAATATGGGTAAACCTCTGACAAGATCCTTTCTGGAAAGGTTGTTTATGGTGCCGAAGTTCAAGTGATTGAGACGACGATGCCATAACGAAGACTTCGTTTTAGAAGCCTTTGATAGTAAGCAGATTGGAGAGGACTTCATCATGTCATCGATAAAGATGGTGTATAGGTTAGAACCTCGAGTTCCTCTTAATAATTCTACACCATCAAGTTCTCTAACGAAGCAAGTATGTTTTCTAAAAGCCACTTCTAGATCGGAATCACAGAATTGACCAACAGAGAACAGATTGTGACCAAGACCTTTCACATAATATACCCTGGAAATCACACTTTTACCAACCACATAATCTCCATAACCCATAATAGCTCCAAAATGGTCGTTCCCGAATCTAACTGTCCCGATGAATTTACTCACGAAGTTCATGAGCCGCGACTGGTCTCCAGTCATATGCTTGGAACAGCCTGAGTCCAGGTACCACAGAACGATTTGAACGATCTGCAGTTGAACACAGACAAGAATGGATAATTGGATAATTGGGATCCCCATGCAAGAATGGGTTCTATTTCGTTAGTAACAGTGATTGGAACACCCACATCAGAGATAGAAACATTCATATCAGAAATTGAAGCAATGGAATCATTATGAATAGATGCAGTACTAGTGTCCGTATTTGCCCTATTCAAAGTATGTTCACTTCTCAAGGGAATAGTTCTACCAGTAGGCATCCATTTTCTAGTGAGCATTGCCTGATTAATCTTATGGCCTACATGTATCCATTGATAACCTATCTTACTAAATGTTCTTCCTGTGGACTTCCACTGTTTTCTAACTTTCTTTCGCCTTTGCCTTTTTGCCTTCTTAGCATGATATTTTGTATTGACAATGTTAACTGGGGGTTTGACAGCATTAGACAAAGCATTCACACCACATTCATGATTAGAAACAGAATTCAAGTAGACATCATTACAAGGTTAGCAAATAGTATCAGAATTCGAATTAATTACAGTACGCCTATGGCAAATACTAGAATCAACACGATTCATTTTATTCGGCTCAAACTTAAAGTTCCTAGGTTGGTCTTCTACTATCTTCCTATGCACATTCTTAGCTTGCGAGATCCTATCATTCCATGTATTGTCTTGAGACTTTGACCTGCTTGCTTTAATGTCATTGATTACTCCTGTAGAGGGAATGGGAACATTAGTTGGTTTTGCTACTCTTTGCATCTCCTGTTTAGATGTGCTGGGATCTGAACTACATGCATGCACACTAACGTTCACTTTCATAACACAAGAAGGCACACTAGAGTTCGCTTTCTTAGCACAAACAGATCTGGAATCTGAACTACTTGAAGGCACACTAAGGTTCACATTCATTACATTGGGCATTGAATGGATTTCATGCTTGGCACTAGGCATAGAACAAGGAATCAAATGATTAACTCTCTCACCTAAGGACTTAGGGCATATTGTGATTAAGCATTCTAGAAGTTCTTGAGATCGTTCGGCATATAAGCATGCATGCCCAATTGCATTATCAAGTGGTTTCTCTAACTTATCCTCTTCAACAATCTCACGGAGACATTCTAGACAATCCTTAAGGTATGAGAAATATGTTTGAATTGCAAGTTTGTTATTCCTAAGATGAGGGGGAACATATTTCACAGACAAAGCATATCTATTACAAGAGTGAACCTTTGATACACCATTCTCCCCATTGGTCATTGGCATTTTCCCTTTTACCTGGCTCTTCAGATTCTCAATTTCCTTTTGCAATGAAGCTATTTCTTCGTTATTTTTGTTGCGAGTGACCTTTATTGATTCAAATAACTCATTGAAATGACGTTTAACCTTTTCATTTTCTTCTAGAAAACTTTCGTTTTCCTTTTGTAATGCATTTACTAAGTTTTGAAGATGAAACGTTTGAGAATTCTGAGAATCTAAAGGAGGAGGCATTTGGGAGCCTGTCACATTGTTCTTTTGACCCTTTAATTGAGAGATTTGGGCTTTCAACTTTCTGATCGTGTTACAGTGAGCTTGAATCTGTTCATCACGTTTGTTAATTTGAAAAACTACATTAAACTCTGGAGCATCTGAGGATGTCTTGATATTTGAAGTTTTGACATTTTCTTTAAGATGTTGATATTTTAGTTGTAAATTAAAATGCTCAACCTCTAGTTTAGAAAAATGTTTAACCAAATTGTCGTGATCATCCAGTTCAATTTTCTCATTTAGTTTAGAATTAGTCTTTTCAAGCTCAATGACACGATCATGGGAAACTTTCATGGCAACAGATAATTCATGAAATTGAGAAGCATTAATGGAACAGTTTGTAGCAGTGAAAAACACATCTTGAGTAATACATTCAGAAATAAGAGTCTCATTCAATGTATGCAAGTTCTTCCTCTCAATCTCATTATATTTTAGTGCTCGCTCATAGTCACTAACCTCAACTATCATTTCATCAAACTCCTTTTCCATTTCTTTAATGTCTAAGTTCATTCCCTTTTTAAGACTTTCAAAATGATCTTTTAGTTGTTTAAAGAAAGGCATGACTTCAGTTAAATAACATTATTTCGTTTGCTCAAAACCCCTTTCCCCTTCAGTTATACCAGTGGGTGTGATCCTTTTCTTACAAGTTTTCTCAAAATCAACAAATAGTTGAAAAATAACATATTGACTGATTAAGGTCTTGCTTTTAGTGGCAATAGTCCTAGGAACTAAATGCATTGGTGTATTGGGAGGATACACATTCGCTGAAGGCATTTTCCTAAAGGGGGGGTTAGTTACAACAAGATTCTCTGTTTTTTGCTTAAATAAATCCTTTTTCCAGAACACTTGTTCGGGTGTTAACAACGTCTGAGGCTTAAACATGTTCAAGGAAATCCAATTCTCCTTCTAGTAATCATGGGGTGTGATATTTATTTTCTTCTCTTTACATTTAGGATCATCTAGTTTCTTGTTCATCTTTTCCCTAGTGACATCATCTGATTTCTTATCTTCCTCAGTGCACTCAACGCAACTAGGTTTCTGTCTAGGCTTAAGGATTTCATTGCCATCATAAAGAACCTTATGAGCATTTCTAGCCTTCTTAATGACCTCTGGATTTGGTTCCTCAACAAGGGGAATGCTATGCTTATCGCTTAAGACTCTATGCTTAGTGATTAAGTGAGCAGTCTGAATGGTATTTCCTTGTACGTACAACTTATTTTCAAGCTTGTTCTTCAAGGTTTTTAGATTAGAAAAATCATTCAAAAGTTTTGATTCCTTAACACTGAATTCTTGCTTAAGCATTTTAACATTTTCTTGAAGTTCTTGTTTTTGCTTAGCAGTTTTAGAAAGCTTATCTTGTAAGGAGTTTAACTCTTGTTTCAATACTTCTTCTCTAAACCTACTTTTTCTAATAGTTGTACGCATTTGGTCATCCATTTCCTGCTCACGGGAGGTTAATTCAAACTTAGCACGTTGTTCATAAATAGCAACACGTTCTTTATAAGCATTAAGTTCAGAAATAACAGAATCATCAGAGGCACGTGCAGTGTATCCGTCAAAGGCATAGTCATTATTGACTGCATAAGATACATCACTTGGTACAATCTCTCTTTCACTTTGTTTCACATATTGATCATATGGGACAACATTGATATTACACATATTTTCAATATCTGACTCAATAATTACAGTTGATTGTACTTCATTATGTATCTTTTGCTCATCAACTTCATCATATAATTTTAATACCTCAGAAATGATTTTGTCTTTGGATGGACCATCTTGTGGTGATGAAGAGACTTTAGGAGAGACCATTGGAGAAATGCTAGCCATGAAAATGGTTTGTGCAGTGGGTTCTTCATCAACATCAGAGTCGTATGCAACACAATCAGCTACTTGAAAGGCATTCTGATGATTATGGCCTATCTCCTGAATTGGTTGCTCATCCACATCTGCATCATATGTCTTAGCATTTCCCTCAGCCAATAACAACAACTCCTCTTCATCCAAAGCTGCACCATTATCCTGAGCTTGCACAAGCAACATCTTATCCCTGAAGTACTCGGCATTTTGAGGGCGTTTTGGCGATGTGCAGTTCCTTGCAATGTGTACCTCACCTCCACAGTTGTAACATTTGATTGGCTTAGCTTGACC
Organism: Chrysanthemum seticuspe; assembly: GCA_019973895.1. Classification (NCBI taxonomy): domain Eukaryota; kingdom Viridiplantae; phylum Streptophyta; class Magnoliopsida; order Asterales; family Asteraceae; genus Chrysanthemum; species Chrysanthemum seticuspe. The sequence goes on from BPTQ01000003.1 coordinate 59,072,232, forward strand.
CTGGTTTCCATTCCTTCCCATATTCTGATTTGTAGCATAACCTCTACCAGCTCCACCTCTTCCTTGTTCGTACTGCCTTTCTTGAACTGGCTGCACCATAAACTTTCCATCTCTGACAGTTGCCTGATTGTGTGGATTAGATGCTGTTCTGAGGTTGTTGTTGGTGTGTGGGAGAGAGTTCATGTTTTGACTGATCATGAGAGCCAGTTGATTAATGAAGTTTCCCACGTGTGCATCAGCATCGGCTTGTTTGAACATTGGATCGGGAATGAGTTTGTGATTACCATTACCCATAGGTATGACTTGTGAGGCTTTGGTTGTGATTCCAATGTTTGAGTACAAGGCAGTTGAATCATTCGATGAGCTTGTCTCTCCCTGGTTGGTTTTGAACTGATTAAGAATCCTTTTTTCAAACATAGCATGTCTCTCATTCTGGAGAAGGAAGGCATACAGTTGCTCATAATTTGTATTCTTCAATCCTTTAGTGAGCTTCACAGAAGTGACAAACTTGTGCCATTCTGGATTCATGTTGTTTACAAACTTTGAGTTCAGCTGAATGTTTGGCATAGTCATTCTGATGTTCCTCATATCATTAACAAGCTTGTGGAATCTCACGTAATACTCATAGACACTCTCATCTGGTTTCATCTTGAAGTGTTCAAATTCATCATAGAGTTGTGATTCTCTGTCTTCCATAGTTAATTCAGAACCTGAGAGAAGCATCTTGACATTATCCCACACTGCCTTGGCTTCGGTGTTGTGATTGATCAGCTTGTAGATATCTTTTGGAAGACCTTGAAGTACGATGTTAGAAGCCCTGATATCAGCATCGAATCTCTTTTTCTCCTTATCATCGAGCTCATCATATGTCTTTGGTCTGTCAATTCCATAGATCATTGTTCCATCTTCAGCTGTATCAATTAAGTCTCTAGTAGTCTCAACCCGATACGGTCCTTCATCAATGGATTTGAGAATGTTGACTCCATTTTCCTTTCCAAGACAGTACAATCTGATTCGTTGAGCCTAAGAGTCGTAGTCAGTTCTGTCAAGCATGGGTGGATGAGTATCTGAACCAGCTGCTTGAACATCCTCGGCAACAGTGGAGATGATTGTAGGAACGTTGGTAGACATGATGACAGATTAAACGGGATTTTATAACTCTATGATTAAACTGGGAAATAGATTCTTTCATGGGATTTTACTAAATCAAGAGAAAACCGTATTACAGACAGAGTCAACCAAGTCGCTAAGAAAACCTGAACCAAGTCGCTAAGCACCAAGTCGCTAGTAAAATTTTGACAGCAAGTCGCTAAGCACCAAGTCGCTAAGTTGTCAAGTCGCTAAAGAGCAACTCGCTAAGCACCAAATCGCTAGCAAAATTTTGACAGCAAGTCGCTAAGCACCAAGTCGCTAAGTTGTCAAGTCGCTAAAGAGCAACTCGCTAAGCACCAAATCGCTAACACCAAGTCGCTAACAAACTTAAGTACAAGTCGCTAACTTTCACCAAGTCGCTACCCGTAGTGGAGACTCCACTAAGTGTACTTTTTGTCGGCTTGTCTCAATAGACAAGTCGCTAGCTCAACTCGCTAAGGCCTTCAACTACAACTCGCTACCAAATTACAAAGCCAGTCGCTACCAAGATAAATTATCCGTGGCTTAAGTCGCTAGCAAGAAAAACACATAAACACCACTTTTCAATCCAAAAACAACCCAACCACAATGATTCAAGCTTAACAAATCAAAACCCACGCACATACAATGATTCTAAACACAAAACTACACCCAAGATTCAAACTTTAACACTAGAAATGATCCAAATGATGCAAAAACCACTAAACGTTTTCAAACTCTAAAACCACCTAAAAGTCACTAGAAATCCAAAGATATGTAAGAGATGATCAAACCATGGCTCTTGATACCATATGTAACATATTGGATTTCATAAACACACTAAACCATAAGATCAAATAGGTGTACAAAGAGTTCTAGAGAGAGAAAGTTAGAGGTTTAGGGAACTTTAGTGAGAGAAAGAAAAGTCTTATTATGAGCTCCAACTCCCTACCTTGGAAGGTAGATAGTATATATAGTCGTTACATAAATCGCCACCTATCGGGCTGTGGATCAGGCATACAGTGGGTAAAGACCCGTCCGTCCTCCACGGTGTTACTTAAACAAAATACTACTTAACTTATAATAATCTACGACTACGAGCTTTCTAACGATTACATATACTTGAGGTGACCGACTCTTTATATTCTGGATTTACTAAATCCTAATAGACTCGTCAAGGGGGAGTTAAGACGAGAACCATTCCCGTCACTTTACATCTTTTCTTTTTACATGTTTTTCTTAAAACTCTGTGTTAGCTTCTTTTCGACACTCTTTTTGTTTCGACAAAAAGGGGGAGAAGAAAGTAAAAACTACAAATTCAAACTCTTACGAATTTTAGCTTTTCCTTAAAATAATTTTATATTTTGTCATCAACAAAAAGGGGGAGATTGTTAATACAAATAAGCCGTAAAAACGTTTATTTATATTTTACGATCTTCTAATGTTTTGTCGATAACAGACGTAAAATCATTTTAACGAAACAAATAAAATACGTAAATAGTTTGACTCAATACTTTTCTAACACACTTACGTTTTCACATAAAACACTAAAACAAGTATAAGTGATTTTATGATTTAGATATACATATGTACAACAACTAGTGTTTACATACTTAACTAAGTATATACTAAAATGGGTAAAAACAAGTATATACTAAAATGGGTAAAAACAAGTATATACTAAATGGGTAAAAACTAGCAAATGGTATTGACCCATAACCCATGGTTTTGTACAAACCACTTAACCAAGCTCATTGTATTCTTGAGATACATTGTATCTAGAAAGAAACCCATGGATCAACCCATAACCCATGACCCATGACCCATGACCCATAACCAAAAATACCCATGGGCAAAGAGGAGCGTCCCACAGATCCCTAGCTTTGTGCTAGACGGATCCCTTGTGGGAGGGATCCGCGGGATCCGGGGAACAGTAGAAAATTTCCTCTATAAATAGAGAGCCATTTCTTCCTTTCAACTCACCACTTTCACACATACTTTCTCCAAGTATTGTACCTCTCTAACCTCAGATCCAAGAGATCTATGTAGTTTGTCTTTTGTTTTTTTGTGATCTTCTAGGTTCCTCTTAAAGGCGAGATCACCACTTCTTGAAGTCGAGCAAGCTCAAGTCCATGAGTTGCCATGCTTCGTCATCATCAAGACAACTGAGGTTCTCTTGTTGATAGTTCTTTCTTCCTCCGTAGATGTTGTGTTGAAGGCATTAGTGAAGGATGCCGAAAGAGTCAAGACGAAAGCATTAGTGAAAGGTGCTTAACGTCCGTGTCAAAAGCATTAGTGAAGAATGCTAAAGGTGTCAAGACGAAGGCATTAGTGAAAGGTGCCAAGCGTTATGTCAAAGGAATTAGTGAAGGATGCTTAGGAACCAAATCAAGTGGCATTAGGGAAGAATGCCTAGGTCGTATAATCGATGAGGTGCATAGTTATACATATAAGTATTTGTTTATTTCCAAGGATGGTGATATCCTTGATGGTGTTGTAATAAGGAGTGGATCTCCTTAAGATTAGGTGTTGTGTTGTGATGGGTAGTAGTTCCTCCATAGTAATGGAACTAGGTGCTTAGCCTAGTACCTAATAAAGGGTTGGCGACGTTGTGATAGGATTAGTTCTACTTGGAGTGAAAGAACTCAGTGGTTAGCCTAGCACCGTATAATGGGTAGGCGACGTTGTGTAGGGTGTGGTTCGCCTTGTTGTGAAAGAACTCGGTATTTAGCTTTGTACCAGAAAATGGTGTAAGCGACGTTGTGAATGCTTCTCCGCCATAAGGAGATTGGTGTAGTGTTTACGAACTCTCGAGTAGGTGACTCAGGGAGTGGAGTAGGGCAAGGAAGGTGTCCTTGTAGCCGAACCACTATAAATACTTGTGTCGTGGTGATGTGCTTCTTACTCTTTATCTTTCATTACACGTTTATATATCTATCTATCAACGTCCAACATAAACAACCAAATAGATTGACATAAGTCGATCTAAATATTTAAAAGGAAGTTTTAAATTGGTAAAACTATTCAACCCCCCTTCTAGTTTTCCACACATTTAAACACAATGATGGTCTAGTACATTCCTAAGCCAATTACAATTAAGATAAAAGACAACCAATCAATAATTAATAACTAGGTTTCATAGATCTAAGCAAACACACAAGAAATTTAGCCGGACATGTTAAACACGCAAGCATACACACATTCGATCGAATACATAATGAAATTAATGAAGTAAAACACTTATCTTGATGTAAAATAGGGTATGAGAACCGTAAGATACTATCCAAACCGGACTACAAACATTTAGGGTTTTTACTCCACAAGTCTACCTCCTAAAATTCTGAAAATTCGATTTCTATATATAATTTTACACTTGCGACGGCGTCGCCTTATAGGTGGGACGCCGTCAGATCGACGTCATTAGGGTTTCGTCTTGGCCAAGTAATAGTTGGGACGGCGTCACATTGTAGTTGTGACGCCGTCGGGCTTTAGTAGTGACGTCGTCTGGTTCTTGATCTAGGCTGTCTGAGCTGAAAAGTCTTCGTGACGCCCTTCCTCTTCAAAGCCTGACGCCGTCAGGTGTATTTTAGCAAAAAGTATACTGAGCCGTCACAAATTTTATTACGTATAAAGGGTCGGCGTCGCTCTTTGGATGGGACGCCGTCAGGTGCAATTTCAGTAGCTTAAATGTGTTCGATCTTGAGTTAGCCATTTTTTTCATATATTCACTCCTTTCCGTCCAAATATGCATCATTCTAGCATTTGCTTCCAAGAGACCTAAAAAGTGAAAATGAACGAAATTAAGCAGTAACGGATATAAAAGTGGGTAATTAAGGGCTTAAATGACCCCTTAAAAGTGTATGTTTTAAATCCTTATCAGATGTGCAAATCTTTTTTTCTCTAGCACATCGAATGTATATTCATGTTTCAAATTCAACAAAAGTATTTATGATTGAAAATTGATTTCTTCTTCTAAACCTTCGTCGTATTGCAAAATTCTTTCTCATAAGCAATACGCGATTGTTTTTCAAATCATTTTTCATCAATCAGTGAATCTCAATTTGCTGGTTCACTCACTCCGTGTTGTCTACTTTGGGACACTCTGGTTTGAGAACGGCTAGATCAAGCTACGAAACCCTGTCAAGGAGATTCTTCGGAATTCTACCTGATCATAGGCAATATTTATATTGATCAACGGGGAACTGTGGTTCTTGAAACTGTATTCAACGAAAGTAAACAAACACACTTTTGTGTGTTTTATTGCTAACTGTTGTTTGTAGGAACATTGTACGGTTGCAGCTGATCGATATTGAGAAGTCAATTCACAACTGCATGCTCACAACATACACAATTAATAGCATAAATGCATGACCATCAAAGACATACAACGATGCTTCCGCTACTTTCATGAAAAGATGTCATGATCCAGAAAGTGTGAGCATGTCGGTCCAAAAGTCACAACATCCCATGAAGGCAACACAACAAAGGGTGATCCAAAGATCTACTGTGGCTGATGATGTCAAAGAAAGCTCGAAGATCATCAAGACGTGGATCAGTTAAAGACCTCCACTGAAAGTACAAAGTATGCGGACTTTGAATAATCGCTACTAAAGCACAAAGATTGCAGAAATTGTAGAATAAAAGTCTACCAGCTCACAACCGAAGACAAAGATAGAATGCTAGGATGCAAAATGTATCTCATGGGGTGACCTACCTTAGGGGGAGATTGTTAGGATTTAGAAATTCCATATTGAAGAGTCGGCCACCCCATAGCATATGTTAGCTCGTAGACAATAGTAATTTAGTAGTTATTAGCTAGTTAATAGTTAGTTAGTTAGTTTAGAGCAACACCGTGGAGGACGGAAGGGTCTTTACCCACTGTATGCCTGATCCACGCTCCGACAGGAGAACGTTTAGCTTGTAACTATAAATACCTCTTCCATCCTTGGAAGAGGTGGTGATTATTAATCTAACCTTTCATTTTTGTTTTTACTTTCTCTCTCTAAGAACACCCTCTCATCTCTTTCACTCTCTAACATGGCATACTTGTTTTATCACCATCCAAGACCATCCGAATCATCAAACAACATAAAATATGTTCCAACATTTAAAAATCGTTATTAATTATCTATACAACATATTATATTAATTGATTTTGATACGGCATATAAGTTTTAATTTCAGTATTCGTATTCTGAGTAATTGGGATACTGTGTATTAATTTAGGATTGAATACGGCGTTTACAGTTCTTCTATACATCGTATTAGGTGAAGAGTATCACCTAAAATATTTTATTTATCGTATTTAGGTTTATTTTTTTTGTTTTTATTACACGTATCTACTCATATCTTTTGTTTGATCTCAGGAACAAAATGACTCATACAATCGAGGAGTATATGGCGCAGATTCGGGATAACTTTGGCCCAGGTATTGTTAGTCCAGTTTTTGGAGAGACAATTACTTTTGAGCTTAAGGGTTAATTTCTCAAGGAGCTTCATGTAGACACGTTCAGTGGATCTGATTTAAAAGATGCTAATGAGCACGTGGAGAGAGTGCTCTAGATTTTCGATTTGTTTCAATGCCCTAATGTGAGTCAGGATCATGTGATGTTGCGTATCTTTCCTAAGACACTTACTAGACAAGCAAATTGATGGGTTAGGACTATACATGTTGGGAGCATTACTACTTAGGCTGATCTAAAATCAAGGTTTTTGCGTAAGTGTTGTCCACCCTCTAGAACTGCAAAGAAGATGAAAGAGATCAACATTTCAAACAAGAACCAGGAGAAACCCTCTCTAGAGTATGGTACATGTTTAATGATTTGATTTTGAAGTGTCCCCAACATGACTTGACTAAGATACAAATAGCGATCGTCTTCTATAAGCAGTTAGATATAGCTACCAGGCATATGTTGGATTCTCAAAGTCCAATTACTAAAATGAGTCCTGAAGATGCTAAAACAACAATTGGTAAAAGTAAAAGGATAAGAGAGAACGGACAAAGAAGCCCAACAAGGGATGTGAACCCCTTGGGGGTCCCACGTGAGGCCGGCCACCATGGTTGGACCGGGTATGGGCTTTTTCTTGGATGATTTGTTTGAAAAGATAAGTATCTTTTTGAACCTGGTAATTATCTTTTATTTATTATTGGTAATTATCTCGTTTTGAATTTAATAATTATCCAATAAACCTTATAAATAGAGGAGTTATAATTTCATTTAGTAATTAATTAAGAAACCCTAAAATTCACTCCCCTTCCCCTCTCTTGGACGCCCGACCGAACACCATCACACACGAACAAGTTTTGTTCACGTGTTCCTGATTTGTTTTACTATCTTGGTGTTGCTGCTTGGATCAACCACTAGTACCATGCTGCAATCGTCCGAGGACTGGTGTGCTAATCCGTGAGGAGTTTTTCTTTGGGCTCTATGTTCGTGTTGATCTCCCACGCAAACAAACAGGTACACAATAGTTGTGTTTTTATTGATTAACCATAAACCGCATATGGATCGCTAGCTATAGAAAACTATGGTAGGTTTATTGTCTTCTATTTCATGTTTCATGTTAAATTATTATGAAAATTTTGATATTTACCCTACTGTTTTCAGAGCCACTTATACGGGTTTATAGCTATCTATGGATAATTTTGAACATGAGTTTTATGGTTATTGTGCTAGATCTGAGTCCTGTTGGATTATGGTATGTAGTTTTGTAACATAAATGAAGATTTGACTATATGAAGCATAAATAAGTGTTGTAAATTAGTTACACTTTCCTGTTTACTCTGATATGTATTTTCTGATAGATCTGGCGACAGATTTGTCAGATCTATGTATACATGATCAAGATAATATATGGAAATTAAATATTGTATTTAATTGTTCACATTGGCTTGTAATTACATGTTTTAATGTTTTGTATCTATCAAGATCAACCTCATGCAAAGTTGATCATGAGCAAGCCAATGGTAGTTAAATAATTTTTATTAATTGTTGTATATAGCCCCTTATGCCCATAACATGTGATAAAATCAAATACATACTGCATGTACATATCATTTATCCCACGATTATGCTCATTTATTATATGTTTATGTCTGAATTGATGCTTAATTCATTAATTTTGTCAATTTTAGTATTTAAGGAGCAATTTCGGAAAAGACAAATAAAACAACAGGATTTGGAGCATAAATGAAGAATCTGTATACAAACTGTGAAGAGCATATGTATCCACTTCTGGAGATACGTCGTATCAACATCTAGAAAAATTCGCTAAGTATTGGTGAATTAGAAGAAATATGACGTATTAAACTCCGGCAATACGTTGTATCTGAAGCTCTACAGTTAAAGACCAAGTCAACCGTTGATGGCCTAGGGCGTATGAAACTCTGGCCATACGCCGTATTGAAGATCTTATCCCCAAGTTAAAGCTGTCAAGATTATTGAATGATACAACATATCACACTTCAGCAATACGTTGTATTTAAAGATACGTACGCATATGCTAGGAATAGTCTTTCTTATTCCCTACTCAAGAAATCTCGGATATGCCGTACCACAACCTGATACGCCGTATCCTAACTTGATATGTTGTATCGGTGCCCTGGACAGAATACTATAACTAGAACCCTAACATACGGGTTTTACAGACATCATACACCACCACAGCCGAGTTATAAGGTCCCATCACCCAAGTTTTCAGTCCCAAACACAAGAAGATTAAGAGGAGAAGGTTTTGAATCATCACACTTAGTATAATCATCCGGTTTGCATATCTATTCATCATGATTTCTGTTTGTTTATCGTTTATTATTACTTCGTGTATTGTTACTGAAATTATGAGCTAACACCCTTAGATGTTAGCCATGTTATGACTATTAAATTTATGTTATTTTGTTTATGAAGATCTGATGCATTGCTTTAGATAATTTATGTGTTTATGGTTCAAATAATATACTCATTTATTTTTTTAGTGTTTAATATTTATTTGCTAGATCATCATAGTGTAGCTCTTTAGCTATGTAGGTTTTCCGAATCACTATGTATTTGGGCGTGTGAGAGTGATAAACTAATACGACGTTCATCCTTTCTAAGGACTCGAGGAGTAGGAACCCGAGGTTAGATAGATAATGCAAAAACAATTAAGTTAATATAGTGCTCTTCAATAAAGTAATCGCGTGAGAAGAATAGGTATCACCAAGCCCAATGGGGTATCGTAGATAGATCACATAGATTAGTTGATACTACTTAATGCATGATTGTAACTAAATAGACCGGTAAATTGCTTTAGTGATATAGGTTGCATGCATAGAACTAGGTAACCGAGAAATCTGGCCTAGTTTACCTTAGATAGAAATGCTTGTTTGTGCGCTTCTGATATCACCAATGCATTACATTAAATCATTACACAAATAAACAGATAACTAAATAATGTAGGTTAGCACTTCTTTCTCCAATTGATCACAACCTTAGGATAATTAGTTTAATTAGTTTTAATTACTTTTCTTGTTTTTAATAGTTAATCTCAAATCAAAACCCCTTTTAAAAGCTGTAAATAGTCTAAACAGCACTGCTTCAACGAAGGACTCGTACTTACCCCACTAGCTACATTGACTGTGTACACTGTCCGTTAGTGTTTTTCTATAGGTTAGTTCGCTAGAATATAAATTTTAAACTTGGTAAAATTAATAGACCTATTTTTACACATCAAGTTTTCGGAGCCGCTGCCGTGGAGTAGTTTAGTTTTAGTTGATTTAGTGAGTTTTGTAATTTATTATATTAGTTTATTTGTGTTTTACTTTTCTACATTTTTGTTTGTTCTGTTAACTGTTTTATGTCTCAGGTTAGTTATACGGCATATTCACTTCCGTTAGATACGACGTATTGCTTCATACACTGATACGGCGTATGCTAATCTCTGCGTATGGCGTATTACTTTCAAAGGCTCAAATTATTTTTCTTTTTATTATCAGTAGTCGTTAAATTTTAATTTCTAATTTAATATATTTCTAAAAAAAATAAAAAACGTAAAATTTAAAAATCGTTATTAATTATCTATACAACATATTAATTTATTTTAATACGGTGTTTCTTAGGAAAAAAAACCAATTATAGTATTGGGTAACTCAAATGTATCAGATTTGAATCCCCGGATCATTCCTAGCGAAGGATGAATGGAGTTAAAAACTCACGTCGCGTTATTCGGGTTTTGAATGGTTAAAAAGGGATTTTTGATGATTTCTAAACTACGGGGCAAGGAAAAGTAATGGAAATCAATTAAAACTACTAAATCTATGGTCAAACAAGTAATATCAACTAAGTATGCAAATTATATTAAAAACGCAAATTACGAATAACGCTAAAACGTATTCTAAAAGGCGAACTACTCTATTTTAACCCCTAAAAGTGACCTAATAATTTTATACAGCTAAAAATGTAATTTGAAAATTATCTAAATTTTAAAATTATTTTTTTTGGTTTTTCTTCAATTTATTTGAATTAAAAGCTATTTGTATATTTTTAAAATTGATTTAAAGAGCTAAAAATTATGAAAAATTACAAGAAAATTACCAAAACATTTTTCAAAAATCTAGGTTTACTAAAAATAATATTCAAAACTGAAATTATATTTTTCTAACTTTTTCCCAATTTATTATAAATTTAAAACTAATTAAATCTAAGAAAATGTCTAGAAAATACTAATTTAACTAGGAAATTTCTGGAAAAATACTTTTTCTGACTTTTTGATTTTTCTAAACCTAATAAAATTAACTTTTATTTTTGTGAACCTTTTCCGATTTATACTACACCAATCTCCTTATGGCGGAGAAGCCTTCACAACGTCGCCTAACTTTTTTCCAGTGCTAGGCTAACCACCGGGTTCTTTCACTCCAAGGTGAACCACACCTACACAACGTCGCCTACCGTTTATAAGGTACTAGGCTAAGTACCTAGTTCTTTGACTCCAAGGTGAACTACACCTTCACAACGTCGCCTACCCTTTATTAGGTACTAGGCTAAGCACCTAGTTCGAATGCAATGGAGGAACTACTACCACACTACACCAACGACTAATCCCAAAGGAGATCTACTCCTTTACAACATCATCAAGGATATCAATATCATTGGATCTAATACTAGTCTATTTTGTACATCGAAACACACCATATCGAATGTACATCTAAGGCACCTTTCGCTAATGCCTTTGACTAGATCTACAAGACACCTTTCACTAATGTCTTGTGTCTTCACTTCTAAGCACCTTTCACTAATGCTTCTAGTCTTGAATTCTAAGCACCTTTCACTAATGCTTCTTGTCTTAACTTCTAAGCACCTACCACAAGTGCTTATGCTATAGACGATAGATACCATTCACTAATATCTTCGTCTTGACACTTAAGACATCTTTCACTAATGTCTTCAACACTACACTTCTTTGAAGGAAGAAAGGAATCATCAACAAGAAGACTTCAGTAGCCTTGATGATGAGGAAGCATGGCAACTCATGGACTTGAGCTTGCTCGACTTCAAAGGTGGTGATCTTGTCTTTAAGAGGAACCTAAAGGATCACACAAAAACAAAACTACAAACATAGATATCTTGGATCTGAGGTTAGTGAGTTTTTAACTCAGGGAGAAAGTGTGTTAGAAAGGGGAGAGAAATAATGAAGAAATGGCTCACTATTTATAGAGGAAAAATCCTACTGTTCCCCGGATCCCACGGATCCCTACCCCAAGGGATCCGGCTAGCACAAAGCTAGGGATCCGTGGAACGCTCCTCTTTGCCCATGGGTATTTTGGTTATGGGTCATGGGTCATGGGTTGAACCATGGATCTTTTAGCTAGATACAATGTATCTTTTGAGTGCAATGCACTTGGTCATTTGGGTATGGGTTGATCCATGGGTTATGGATATTTTCCATGTGTGATATAAGCATGATGTCATGCAATGGGTTATGGGTCAAGATCCATGGGTTATGGGCTTTGGGTTGTACCCAACTACATTCAATGTATTTGCCCAATGGGTTGTGATACATAAGTTTCTACCCATTTATATTACCCAATATACTACATACTAGTTATGTGTATATTTTACCCAAGTATGTAAACACTAGTTGTTGTACATATGTATTACTAAATCATAAAATCACTTATACTTGTTTTAGTGTTTTATGTGAAAATGTGAATATGTTAGAAACTATTAGTTCAAACCATTTACGTATTTTATTTGTTTCGTTAACATGATTTTATGTTTGTTATCGACAAATGTAAGATATAACTTTTCACATACACATCAAACCATAACACAAAGTAGCATATAGATGGAATTCTAGAGAGAGAAAGTTAGAGGTTTAGGGAACTTAGTGAGAGAAAGTGAAAGATATTATTATGAGCTCCAACTCTCTACCTTGGAAGGTAGAGAGTATTTATAGTCTTACATAACTCGCCACACTTTGGGCTGTGGATCAGGCATACAGTGGGTAAAGACCCGTCCGTCCTCCACGGTGTTACTTAACTAAATACTACTTAACTTAAAAGAACTACGACTACGAGCTTTCTAACGATTACATATACTTGAGGTGACCGACTCTTTAATACCGAGAATTTCTAATTCCTAACAATCTCCCCCTAAGGGAGGTCACCTCAATCATGTACCAAAATTACATTGAATACAACCAGATAATACATTAACAATTGATCTTGCATTCTTGATATAGTCCTTTGCTCCTAAGCTCGTAGTCATTGATTCTTCACATTGCATGTTTGGTTACTTCAAGTGGAGGTCTTTTACTGATCCACGTGATAATAGTTTTGAGCCATCTTTTGAGATCATCAGCTATCAACAATCTCTGATACATCCTTTGTGGTGTTGGTATTATGTGATGTAGTGACTTTAGGACCGACATGCTCACATTCTGGATCATGAAATCTTCACATCAGAGTAGCGGAAGCTTTTGTTGAATCATGATATTAGCAGCAGCGTAGCAGAAGCTTGGTGTGAAAATATCAGAGTCATAGATGCACTAATCATGATTTCTTTGAGTTAAATGTGTTAAGTGAGCATGCGGCTATGGATTGACCGCTTCATTCTGATCAGCTGCAAACGTTGGGTGTACCTGCATACAACAGTTAGCAATAAATCGCACGAAAGTGTCTTTGATCACTTTCGTTGAATTGAGGTACACGGCCCACGGTTCCCCGTTGATCAGTACAAGTACTGCCTGTGATCAGGTAGGATTCCTAAGAATCTCCTTGACAGGGTTTCGCAGCTGTTCTAGCTGTTCTCAAACCGGAACGTCTCAAAGAAGACAACACGGAGTGAGTGAACCAGCGAATTTTAAGTCCACTGATTGATGAAAAGAGATTTGAAAAACAATCGTGTATTGCTCAATAGAAATTGTTTTTGCAATACAACGAAGGTTTTATTGAAAATCAGTTATCAATCATAAAAACACCTTTTGATTTGAAAAAATAAGTACACGGTCGATGTGCTAAAGAAAAGAGTTTTTAAGCACAAAGACCGGTTTTTCAAAGGTATCCGTCAATCCATAACCTGAACCAGGTTTGATTCAAGAGATTGAATCGCCCCATTGTTTCTGTTCAGTTGTCACATGGTTGATCTATATAATAGATCTCACATGCCACCTACCAGGAGCTTGTTTGATGTTGGCTCCAGAAGGCTTTCCATCTTCATTGTGAATATGTAAACACATCACTCAGATGTTCTGGCAATACCACAAGGATAATGCGTAGGACTCAAGATATAATCTCTCTTTCCACATTGTGTGAAACAGAGAGTCTTCATTGAAAGTGTCCTAATGAGATTTATTGATGATCTCGTGGCTCTAGACTCAATTTGTGCATATTTGGATCCTATAACGGAGACTAGGGAGAAGGTCTCCTTCTTCAATATCAACCATCTCTAAGAGAAAGTCGATAGATAATGTCGGTTCCCCGTGAGAATGAAACAAGCCCTTTTAAGAGGAACTTGAGTGGTTTGGAAAGTTGAAGTGCAGTGCGTCACTGGGTCCATGACGTCTTGTCTTCAATACCGATGTTACCATCAGTAGCATATGAATTAAACCCGGTTACTGCCCTAAGGTTGAATAAATGGAGGGCTATTTGTTTTCACCCTTTTCTCATTCAATTCTTTTTAATTCTTCAACCCCTTCAGTGCTTACCGAGACTTCATAGCTAGAACCTTGTTGGGTTTATTCCAGTACTAGCTCAGTCTTAGTCCGCACTCTTCCCATATCTCACTTTTCTCCTTTTATCATCATACCTAAGGACTTCTACACTAACTAGTGGATTGTCCCTGGGTAGATCCCTCCGGTTCTGGCGGATCATGGGAACCAATACCTAACCTTATCATCCTTATATCACCGTACATAAAGTAAAGTTGGTCGGTCAATTTGGTATTGTTCATCTGCCATTGGAACCAATTGAAAACCATTTGAAAATCAATTACTGTACTCACTTGGACATCCATTTCCTGCTCACGAGTGGTCAACTCAAATTTTGCACGTTGTTCGTAAATAGCAACACGTTCCTTATAGGCATTTAGTTCAGAAATTATGGAATCATCAGGAGCACATGCAGTGTATTCATCAAAGACATAGTCATTGTTGACTGCAGAAGATGCATCACTTGGTACAACTTCACTTTCACTTTGTTTCACGTATTGATCGTATGGGACAATATTGTTATTACCCATATTTTCAACATTTGATTCAATAGTTTCAGTTGATTGTACTTTGTCATGCATCTGTTGCACATCAGCATCATCGTATAGTTTTAATACCTCTGAGATGAGTTTGTCCTTGGATGGGCCAGCTTGTGGTGAAGAAGAGATCTTGGGAGAAACCATTGGAGAGATGCTAGCCATAAAGATTGTGTGTGCAGTAGGTCCATCATCTACATCAGAGTCGTATGCATCACAGTCAGCGACTTGAAAGGCGTTCTGATGATTGTGACCTATCTCCAGAATAGGCTGCTCATCCACATCTGCATCATAGGTCTTGGCATTGCCCTCAGCAAGAAACAGCAATTCCTCTTCATCCAACGCAGCACCATTGTCCTGAGCTTGTGCCAGCAACATCTTATCTCTGAAGTAATCAGCATTCTGTGGACGCTTTGGAGATGTGCAGTTCCTTGCAATGTGTCCTTCACCACCACAGTTATAGCATTTGATTGGCTTAGGTTGACCTTGGTTACCATTTCTTCCTCGATTCTGGTTTCCAACATAACCTCTCCCAGCTCCACCTCTTCCCTGATCATACTGTCTTTCCTGAACTGGTTGCACCACGATCCTTCCATCTTTAACAGTGGCTTGATTATGTGGGTTAGATGCAGTTCTGAGGTTGTTGTTGGTTTGTGGGAGAGAATTCATGTTTTGACTAATGAGAAGAGCTATTTGATTAATGATGTTACCCACGTGTGCATCAGCATCAGCTTGTTTGAACATGGGATCAGGAATGAGTTTGTGATTACCATTCCCCAAGGGTATGACTTGTGATGCTTTGGTTGTGATTCCGATGTTTGAGTAGAAGGCTGTTGAGTCATTAGACGAGCTTGTCTCTCCCTGGTTGGTTTTGAACTGATTGAGAATCAATTTTTCAAACATGGCATGTCTCTCATTCTGAAGGAGGAAGGCATAGAGTTGCTCATAGTTTGTATTCTTCAATCCTTTAGTGAGCTTCACAGCTGTGACAAACTTGTGCCATTCGGGATTCATGTTGTTCACAAACTTTGAGTTCAGCTGAATGTTAGGCATAGTCATTCTGATGTTCCTCATGTCATTCACTAACTTATGGAATCTCACATAGTACTCATAGACACTCTCATCTGGTTTCATTTTGAAGTGCTCGAATTCGTCATAGAGTTGGGATTCTCTGTCTTCCATAGTTAATTCTGAACCTGAGAGAAGCATCTTAACATTATCCCAAACTGCCTTTGCATCAGTGTTATGATTGATCAGTTTGTAGATGTCTTTAGGGAGACCTTGAAGAACAATGTTTGAAGCCCTGATATCTGCATCGAATCTCTTTTTCTCCTTATCATCAAGCTCATCGTAAACAGGAGTACCATCTTCATTAGTATCAAGTATGTCTCTAGTCGTCTCAACCCGATATGGTCCTTCATCAATGGATTTGAGAATGTTGACACCATTTTCCTTTCCAAGGCAATACAATCTGATTCGTTGAGCCCAAGAATCGTAGTCAGTTCTGTCAAGCATGGGTGGACGAGTATCTGAGCCAGCTGCTTGTACATCCTCGGCAACAGTGGAGATGACAGTAGGGACGTTGGTAGACATGTTAACAGATTATACGGGATTTTATAACTCTATGATTAAACCGGGAAATAGATTCTTTCACGGGATTTTACTAAATCAAGAGAAAACCGTAAACAATCACTCAAGTCGCTAGATGATAATGCTCTAAGTCGCTAGAAACAAATGCACTAAGTCGCTAGAAACAAATGTACTAAGTCGCTACCAATTAATTCGCTAGACAGCCAAGTCGCTAGAATCCCAAGTCGCTAGATAGAAAGCAAGTCACTAAGTAGTAACTCGCTACAGACCAAGTCGCTAGCCAAATTTTGGCAGCAATTCGCTACACAAGTCGCTAGAGATACAAGTCGCTAAAGAGCAACTCGCTACAGACCAAGTCGCTACCACCAAGTCGCTACTCGTAGTGGAGAGTCCACTACTTGTACTTTAACTCGCTAGATTTAACTCGCTAGCTCCAACACTGTAAGTCGCTACAAAAATGTGAAGCAAGTCGCTACCAAGAAAACACTCCGTGAGCTAAGTCGCTAGCTTGAAAAACCATATAAACATCACTTTTCAATCCAAAAACAACCCAACCAAGATGATTCAAGCTTACCAAATGAAAACCTAAACACTTGTGATGATTCTAAACATAAAAGTACCAACAAAATTCAAACTTTAACACAAGAAATCACCCAAATGATGCAAAAACCACTAAACTTTTTCAAACTCAAAAACCACCTAAAAACCACTATAAATCCAAAGATGTGCAAGATATGATCTAACCATGGCTCTTGATACCAATTGTAAAATATAACTTTTCACATACACATCAAACCATAACACAAAGTAGCATATAGATGGAATTCTAGAGAGAGAAAGTTAGAGGTTTAGGGAACTTACTGAGAGAAAGTGAAAGATATTATTATGAGCTCCAACTCTCTACCTTGGAAGGTAGAGAGTATTTATAGTCTTACATAACTCGCCACACTTTGGGCTGTGGATCAGGCATACAGTGGGTAAAGACCCGTCCGTCCTCCACGGTGTTACTTAACTAAATACTACTTAACTTAAAAGAACTACGACTACGAGCTTTCTAACGATTACATATACTTGAGGTGACCGACTCTTTAATACCGGGAATTTCTAATTCCTAACAACAAAACATTAGAAGATCGTAAAATATAAATAAACGTTTTTACGGCTTATTTGTATTAACAATCTCCCCCTTTTTGTTGATGAAAAAACATAAAATTATTTTAAGGAAAAACTAAAATTCGTAAAAGTTTGAATTTGTAGTTTTTACTTTCTTCTCCCTCTTTTTGTCGAAACAAAAAGTGTTTGAAGGAAAGCAACACATCGTTTTTAAGAAATAAAAGTAAAAAGAAATAGAGAGCAAGTAACGGGAAAGGATCTCGTCTTTACTCACCCTTGACGAGTCCATCCCTATGTAAGGGCGTCAAGAAAGTGATACTAATCTAGTTTGTTTGCAAGTAATTTTGCAAAAGATTTCATCTTAGTGATGAATGTGCTCCCCCTTGATGATTGCAATTATGCAAGGGGATGTCACGAAATGTAAACCTAGTATTGCAAGTAATTTGCAATGTATTGCTTTGACATAAAGCTCCCCCTAGCTTTAGGATGTCAAAGTCTTCATGTGTAAATTGAATAACTACAAAACAAAGGTTAGAAAGCAAGTATAATTCACAAATTCCTGCAAATGTGGTTCAAGTTAGTAGAAAGAGAGCTTTCTGTCTCACGGATCCCACGGTTCCCTCCTAGTAGGGATCCGTCTAGGCAATTCTGAGGGATCCGTATTAGCTGATAAAAAAGGTGATATAACAAGTAATGTGATCACAAAAATGAGATATGAATACAAAGTAATCATATGCTCAGAAAAATAACACGTAGCATGTAATTCCATTTAATAAAACTAGAGTTATGATATACATGACTCTAAAAATTAAGAAAATAAGAAAATACATGACTAGGAATTTCTAAACCAACTATCGCTTGATGCTAGGACACCACTAAAATCTTCTAGCTCAAGTTTTGTTTAGGTTTAATCTCGTCGAAACGTTCGAGGAGATGATAGAACATGAAACGTTGGTCTTCTCGTACTTCATGTATCAAACTTTCAACATGTTGACAATGATAGCAATCTTTGTCATGGCTAGGTAGTGGTGGTGGAAGAAATGAAATGGCTTGATGCGAAGGATCAAGTGAAGCGGCTTGTGGAGCTTCAAATGATGGAGGAATTGGTGGAGGCGCATTTGAGAATGGCTCGACCAAGAATGATGGTGATGGTAGAGAAGTGTCAACTTTCATATGGTCGGATGGTTGACTTTGATGATTTCTCATAATCCAAATGGGATTATATGATGGAAACGGCGAAAAGGAAGCCAGAGCAAGTGTTGACTCAACACCTTGATTTTGTACCATTATTCCTCCTTGTGAGGAAAATGTTGTCGGCGGAAGCGGATGAGACGACCTAGGAGGCAAGTCCTCTAAATTGTAGAGGTGAGGTGATGATAGTGGGGATGTAAATGAATAGCTCTAGGAACCAATGGTGATGGTTTAGTGGAGATGATATTGTTTGGCCTAGGAGGTATGGTGGTGTTTGGCATTGGTAGTTTTGTGGGTACTATCCTTTTAGGAATTGGTTTGATTGGATGAGGAAGGATCTTAACATTTGTTGGCTTGACCGGAGATGATTCGGTTGAAGAGATTTCGTGTATAACACGCGCCTTTTTCATGGGTGGTTCTTTGGTGGATAAGTTACTACTTGGGGTTTTCCTCATGATGAGATGATTTTAAAAGGTTTGCAAGGGTTTCTAAAGTGCTGAAAGTTAGATGAGAGTGATGTAGCTAATGATTGTCTTTTATAGAAGGATTTGGAACTTTCAAGAGTACCAATGGATGAGGAAGGATGACACTAAAGATGAGAGTGTCAATTGAAACAAAATGATCCTAGAGATCAGTTTGTGACTTAGGATAGTGTTTTGGAAAATATCCTAGAAGCTTTGAGATGGGAAAACTTGAATTTGATCAACATTGATCAATTTTGAGGTAAGGATGATTTATGATCAATTTTGCCATAATAGAAATATTTCTAAGGCTAAATGTGAGGGATCAAGTGAAAAATGAAGTGTGAGTTTAAGAGCGGAAGAGTAATGGATTAAAAATAAAACGATAGATCTACAAGCGTCTTAGAGTGTGATCTAGGTGAGTTATGTGTGAGTAGGAAGGATCTACCTATCTTGAAAAGGACTTAATTTGCCTTAAGACACTATGTTTAGCTTGATGTGAGGTGTTCTAAATATATGTTTGAAATATAATGCTTGCAATTGCATTTTCTGTTTGTCGGATCCCACGGTTCCCTAAGTGTAGGGATCCGTCTAGCACAAACTTTGGGATCCGCCCATCTACTCGGCAGGACCTTTACTAAAGGTATGCAATGATCTTGACAATGCATTATATCCCAAGGTTGTTTTTTTTTAAAAGGTTCTAACACTAAGATATCAAATGTAAGATGTTTTATTTCATGAAAGAAATTGGATTACATTGATAAAGCACGAGTACAAGAGAATTGATCCTATTTTGGAATACTACTAGGTTCCTTGAGTGTTTTCGCTAGGAGAATCATTATGTGATTGATGAGTGTTGGTGGAATCAAGAATGAAGAAAGTCTTCATGAGAGATATGTTTAGCGGTTCCATCATCTTGTTCACAAGTACGTACAATGGACTTTGAAATTGAGGATGGAAGTGCATAACATTATGATAGAGGCGTGTCAAGAACATTCCATAAGGGATGAGTTTATTCTTGGAGCCTTGAAGATTTACAATTCGCCTTGCGAAGAAGTAGGCGAGATTGTATGGTTGTTGTGTTAGCAAACAGTACAACATGTGAGCACAACAAGCGGGAAGGATTTCTCGATTTCCCCTAAGGCTCCAAACATTTTCACGTAGGATGAGTGCAAGAGGCTTGTACTCTTCTCGGATATACCTTGTAAAGATAATGTTTGGATCGGAGTAATATGGTCGAGGTTTGCATATTATGAGATTTAAATCTTCCGGAGAGGGTATGTGTGAACAATATGGACTATTTTCTTCACGAAAGTTGAAGAGAGAATCAAGAGACCAATCTTCGGTGAAGGCACATTGTCCATGATTTGGAATCCGGAGGATGTGAGCAAAATGCCCAAGGGTTAAAAAATACGGGTTGTACACTGTTATGTGTGCACAAGCCATTGTCAAGTATAGATCAACACATCTAAATATTAATGAAAAAAACAAATCAAGGAGTACCAGGAAGTCAGTCAATAACACTAGGAGTTCTTTCTGGACATTGGTAGCCTATTAGAGATATGCTCGGACATCCACCCACGAAGCTCTCTAATGTCCTTGTGGAAATGTAGAGGGGGGTGAATACGTTACCGTTTAAAAAAACTTTAGATCTTTAGTATCAAATCGCTTATGAAGCTTGTTATAATATGAAAGTACCAATTATTGTTTGTGACTAATATAAAATATGGTAAACCAAGTTGTCACACAATCATGAACATCAAACCACATCACAAACAATAGTATAGTGCAAGTATAAAAGTAAAGAGATAAAGAAAGGAAAATGCAAACCGAACACGAGGATTTATAGTGGTTCGGTCACGGATCTTCTTTCCGCCCTACTCCACTCCCCGAGTACCCAACTCGAGAGTTACTTCACTAAATCAACAAGCTCCCTTCTCGGCGGAGAAAACCTTACAATCGTCGCTTACACTTTTTCCGGTACAAAGCTAAATACCGGGTTCTAGTTCGAGGTAGAACCAACCTAACGTCGCCTATACAATATTTCCGACACTAAGCTAGATGTCGAGTTCTTTTACAAGGGTACAACCACTCCCAATATGTTTTATGGCCCAACATAATAAACCTTGTGTTTTATGGCACAAACACATAAACCATCTAATCTAGTTTGGTGAAAGTGTTGTTATGATGCAATGATGTTTACACTAATGATCCATGACACAAATGTCTAATGGATATGAATAACTACTTCTAAATTAACTTCCATTGATAGGAAGCCTTCATGATGAAGATCACAAGTTCCCTAAACTTCTTGTGATAGATCTTCAACTTGTGGTGAGTGGGGATGGCTAGATCTCCAAGATTTCCTTGGTTGATCAAAGAGTATGCTTACAACAAAGATGAATGTTAGAAGCATTATGATCATGATCATTAGGGTGTTTAATGTGTGTTACTACATTGTTAATGATTGATCTAAATGTATGCAAGAAGGTGGAGAAGATTTGCTTTGAAGTGGTGAAGAAATGGGAAAACAATGGGCTTCTATTTATAGCCAAAAGTGGACAGGAGCGTCCACGGACCACGGACCCCTTAAAAGGGTTCCGTCCTTTATACAATTTGATACCGTGGGTACCTGACATAAAATCTAAAAAATGTTTCTTCAAATCTTTGCAAGATATTACCAAATCTTACTAAGATCACATTTGATTTATTGAGTATCAATCTAACCAAAATATTCAAGTGATCTTCCAAGGATTTCAAAGATGATGCATGACATGATGTAACATGTATTTCCATTTTTAGATTAAAAAGTTTATCAAGGTAAACTTGTAAAATTTATTATGTAACTAGTTAATAAAATGTCTAGTTACCTTTTGTAAAAGAGTGCTTGTCAAAATAAAATATATTTTGTCAAGTGTAAGTAAACTTTAGTATTTGTATGAAATACTTGTGAATGCAAAATGTAAAATGAGGTTCGAAATAGAATGGTTAACCTATTAAAATACTTAGTGACTCTAAACGTATTTTAAACATTCTAAATGATTTGTTAATGGGTTTGATCATAATGCCACATAACAAACATGTACGAACCTGTGTTGTAACATACGAGGACTTGAGACATCGAGAGGTGTTGAATGTATGTTGAGACAACGTGTGATTACAAGTAACTTGTACATTTTACGTTATGTATTACAAGTTACATGTTTGTCATCAATCAAAACAAACGAGACTGTATAGATTAAATATCGTAATATTTGCACTAACAATCTCCCCCTTTTTGATGATGACAAATATATGTAAACGTAATAGAAAGTAAAATGTAAAAAGTTACTTGTATCCTTACTACCTTTACATTACCTTCTCCGTTTACATTCTTCTCCCCCTTTTGTCGAGACAAAAAGGGCGTGTCCTTGGAGTTTAACTTAATTTCTCCCCAAAAAGGCGAGCTTGCATCATCCCTAGTGAAGTTAAATCGTCCATTACAATCCGTCCCTTGTTTGGTAGCGGATCCATGGATCAAATAAAGAGGCTTAACCTACATCAAGGTTAGTTTTATGCAACAAAAATTATGAGAAATATATGAACAAGAAAACTGCATAGCAATATTAGCCTATTTTCTCCACTTTTTATCGAAGCACAAATGGTTGTTGAAAAGTGAGAATGATGCTAAATGCGTGCATGCTCCCCCTTGACGATTGCTCCCCCTTGTTTGAGGCGTCAGGGTATGATTAAAAACCTACAAAACAAATATTAGTGCAAAACTATATTCGTCATTGGTCGAGTAAGTGTTATACAACAAAGTGTGTATAAGATGCATTCAGTAAATTCTTGACGGAAGCTCCCCTTGCTCTAGGGCGTCAAGATGAACCTTCAAAATAAATATTAGTATAATAGAAGCTTTGTCTTTAGACAAATATGCCATATACAACCAAGTGTATAGATGATGCTATATGAGTGCTTAAAGGATATTCCTCCTTGCTCGAGGATGTCAAGAAGCACCTAAAATAAGAAAAATAATTGATGCAAACTTCATCCTTAGATGAGTAAGTTATATACAATCTAGTGTATATGATGATGAACCTACAATGAAAACCATTAGTGCAATATATTTTATCTTTTTGACAAAAAAAATAAGATGTATATATGTGATAAATGATATAATCAAAGATCTCATGAAGTGTAGTCTCCTAATTACAATCATAAGAAAAATGAGAATATAATATGATAAAAGCCTACAAAATAGTTCCTAGAAAGAAGATATGTAGTATTTCACCGGGTGTGCCACTAGTGGTGCTAGTGTTGGTGTCAGTTTACTAGTAGGATTCATGTGGTGATGGTAGATGACTCGAGATTTACAAAAGCAAGTTTTCGCTAATCCATAGTGGTGATGATTAGTGAAAGTGGTGATGGAAGGTGGTGGTGATTAGGTAGAAAGCTATTAAGGAGTTATAAACTCGTATGTATAGCAAATATAAAAATATGGACTCATGCAATCCTTTCGTCATGTCAAGTGACCAAAGCTAAGAAGAAGAAAAAAAAATGTGAATGGACATTGCATTTCAATGATGCATAAGGGTTATGATTTGAATGATTTATTGATGCTAACAATCTATTGTTTTGAGCAAGTTCTCATATGCTTCAACCCAAGAGTAATCAATAATGCGTTCTATCTAAGAATATTATAATGAAGATACCAAAAGATATAAAAGTGATGAAGATAAATTCGTTCATTGATTGACACGAATTATAAAAATGACCTATTCTAGGTGACAATGGGAAAGGTAGTATTAACATGGTTTTGACAGACATGGATGATTATCACTTTTGAAAAGAAGTGAAGACAATATGGAAAATACTAATAATGAGTACCTATATGAGGATGAGAATGACATCATATGAGTGAGAGTTGGATGGACCAACGTGTTGGAGATGGCTGTTTTGATTAATATATCGTTTGCACTGACAAGGACATGCATGATAAGCGAGAAAAGGATAAGATCCTATGATGGTGTTCTAGATAGTGAAGTTGTAAGGTGCTAGTTTAAGGAAAATCCTATATGTGGAGATGAAGACGTTTTGTAAAAACACATGATGCGTTTTTCACTTGATGAGGTATTGGTGCGAAAAAGGTTGAACTAGTTGTGGTTTCATGAAATGGTTTTAGCTAAGTGGTGTTTACCTATGTGTTGGTATTGTAGAGTCTAAGAGACATAAAATTTGACAAAATACAATTATGTGAATGAATTTCTCTCCCCCTTAATTGGTGGACATCCAACATAATGTGTAATGTATCAAATAAGGAATGACAACAAAGTGTTTAGGAAGTTATTTGGTGTTAACGAAAGAGGTGAGCTTAGTGATGTTTTACTGGATGATGATTAGCATACAATGAACTTCATCCTTAAAGTCACGTACCTCTTCTCGATTAATACGAGATGATTGTATGATGAGGCATGTGGATTCCTAATAGGAAGTGAAGAGGATTAGAGTATTGTTATAACTAAATAATGATGGAGATGATTTTTGGAAAGCGGAAGCAAAAATGAGATTTGGAAAGAGGTCGGTTGAAAGACAAAAATGCAAAGCCAACCCTCTAGAACTTAATTTTATATGCTTTTAAACTATACGCAAGTGTAGGGGTCCCATAAAGCATAGTACTAATCTACATAGCAATAAAGGGGATTATGCAAAAATGAGCATATAAAAGTTAGAACCAAGTGAGATAACAAATAATTTGTTATCAACCTACAAAACAAATTTGTTGGTGACAAAAGATGTTAACATGATAAAAATCAAATGATAACATATTATATAAGCAAAAACACATTGCACTTTAGTAGACAAGAAATCACCATACAAGATAGCATCAAGACAATCATATTATGCAAGAATACAACTTTATTCAAGACATTTCATTTTGAGATTGTTTTGTCGTTAGACTTAGACGCTTAAGCATACTTGGCTTGTAAATTAACACAACAATCTATGTGATTAATTTGTAAGATAAAAAGGCTTCTAAAAGTTTGTCATACCAAAAGCATTTTGACATATTATATGTGCATATGTAGCAAACAAATAGTGTGACAAGAAGCAAAAGAAACAAGATGAAAGATTCATGCAAGCCATGTTTAAGACATAACAATTTGGAGCATGTATCATTTGGATCGTACTACACATAGATATAATGAATGCCAACTAATAGCTTTCAAACACAAACTTATCATATCAGAATTATCACGTATCAAAATGACATATTATGATTTCATAAGTAACATGTTAATCATGCTAAAATTAATTCAAAAGTAAGTATCATGCAAATAAAGTTTTAGGTTTAAACGTTTAGTAGCATGAAAGAAGAATACAAGCATTATAAAGATTAAACCGTACTAAGGTTTACACATTCGACTAGTTATCAAACACTAAGATAATGTCAAAACAACTTATCATATCAAACAAGAACATGTAATCAACACATGTAAGTGCAATGCAAGTGGTTTTAAAAGAAAAGTCATATATACTACTTGTTTTATTAGTATTCCTAAGGCGAGGCAAACTATCAATGTTTTAACACTTACTTTAGGCAAGTATAGGAAAACAAAATTTTCAAGTTGGAGAATGAATATGAGACTATTACTAGCGGTGCTCAATTAAGGCTAAACACGACCATTTTTACGGGTGATTTCACAAACCCAACTTCTCTCCAGGAAGCAATTCAACCGTTAGGTCAAATTGAGTTTCTAGTGCAATAGATTCTCCAGTAATCATTCTCATGTTAGAAATATGGGAACTCCTACTTTTGCCTATTAAAGTGTATAAAAGATGATAGTTTACCAATACTTGGCTTAATGTGACACAACTAATATGCAATATAACTAAGGAGATGAAGATGTCATGTTATACACATGAATTTTAACAATGGTGTGTTTGATAAACAATGCGTTTTAATCTTGTGTTTAGAATCGAAAGTTGTTCAAATTACACAGCTAATTGTATGATCTAATGGATGACATCTTGTACTTTAAATGTGAATTGATCATCTAAGACTAGAGAATGGAATATGTTAAACTAAGAACGTTCTCAAGAAAGCTCTTTGGAACATTATTTAACAAGAATCAAAGTGAGGTTACCAACTTCAATAGATCTTGTGTATGCTCTAAACTTGTGTAGTTTTAACCTTGGATGTGCACTCGGTTTGAGCAAGGTTAGGTTATGATGTACGCTTGAAAGGAAATAGATACAAATAGTATCTTTCAACAAATGAGATTATCCCTTGGGATAAAGTTATCATGCTTATGAAAACAAGTATGACAAGATGAATTGGATATGCTAGTTCACAGAACTTGTAGATGTTTGTTTCAAGATCATTTAGCTAATGAGGTGTAATGAAATCTCTTGTAACACAACTATTTATGTCGCAAGAGTGATGCATAGGATATACAATATCCTTTTAACAAAATGAAAGCTTAACGCATGAATCTTAGTCATAATGTTCTTCAAAACATCATGTTTTCCTAAATGAAGATATGAAGCCAAAGTGTTTGAATCGGATAGTCCCATCTAAATAAACTTGGTCTCAAGATTATATTCACTAGATGATGACAAGAGGAATTCACTCGAGTTTCTTATGTATACTCCTCAAGAGTCATTGTTGCTTGGGGTGTATGATGTTGGCTTTGAGATTGCATTTTAACATATGTTGTTAAAATGTTGATTTGAAGTTTAACGAAATTTATGCAGAAGTTTAACGACAAAGTATTACTAATACTTTGATTATTTGTGAAGGTAGTACTACTTATACCTAGTGGAAATTGACAACAATTACCAAGAGCACCATGCTTATTTGATAGTTGAGGTTCTAGCCATAATGAATTATCTAAGTCCTTATATGTGGGAAAGGATGGTTGAGTTTGTTCAAACGTTCATTTGATTCAGTACCAGTGTTGGATACAAGGGCTTTTTGAGCAATACACTCAACGAATTCAAATGATGGCAAGGATGGTGGATTGGTTGATCTAGGTGGTAGGTCTTCTAGTGTGTCTAAATAAGGATGTGGTGATGTAGGGGTTTGTTGTGCTATGGGAGTACTTAGGTTGATTATTTGTCCACAGATGTTGAACAAAAAAATAAATACGGATACTAATTCTTATGGTTCATTGGTTACAACTAGCGGGTGAAGTGCTTGAAGTTTTGGTTATGTCTATGAAGCTTAGGGGCTGAGGTATAGGTTCACCTTGAAAGGGCACGTTTGATTTAAAGTATACTCTTGGAAGTTCATGAGCAATACGGTTAATAGTGCCAAAAGATGGAAGAGGGATAGTAGGTGTCAAAGAGGGATAAGTGGCACCGTGGGTTTTTTGTTTTGGATAAGTGTTTCAACATGTGTTGTTAAAATACTTGGGTGTTGGTTTTTCGGATATGACTTTTAATGACTACAATCGTAAGTCGCATATACTTGAATATTTCGGATGAAATACTTAAGTTGTCAATCCTAATTTGTTGAGGTTATAAAGCTTAGATTGAACTCAAGGATAACAAGACTTGATAATATGTATTTAACATATGTGTGAGTTATGACTCGATGTAAATACTTATTGTCTTGAAGGATGACACATTATTTTCATGTTAACCAGGTGAGGCAATACATGTAGATACAAAACAATATCTATAGTCATATGTTAGACTTGTGTATGATATCTTTGCAAATAATGAGTCCAGGTTTATTAGTCTCGGTAAGTCATCTAAGTCATCCGCAAACGGGTGAGGAGATGTTGGTGGTGTTGCACAAAGTTTGATAGGAACAACCTTTGGAGACTTTGGTAGTGAAGTTGTTTTGGATGATGGTGGGTGATTTTTGGTGGTGGAGTTGGAGTACTCAAGTTTAGAAAGTTCACATCTTGAATGGGTGATGAGATGTTGAGAGGTAATGAGTCTGAGGATGAAGAGCTCAAGTTAATGAAGCAACAAGATCGAATGCTAATCCTAGTGGTTTTCTTAAGTGGCTTATTTGAGGTTAAGGATTTAGTCATTTTGATTTTGCTTTAAGAAATGCTAAGCTTGAGGAAAAGTAACAGTGAAGGTGTGAAAATGATCATCTTGAATGTGTTGATTTATGGAACTAAGGATTCATGGATTTGATGTTAATCCATACAAAGATGGTAGTTTCTAATGAGATGGAAGTGTCTAAAATCATGTCAAACATCCTAAGTTAATCCATTGAGGATGTGTTGAGTGAGGTATGAAAGATATGCATTAACAACTATCCTAGAAACGAAGTTTGGTAAATTAGATTGCGGGATTTAGTAAAATTCAATAACTTACCTGTAGGATTCACGGCACCATTTCTTTACACAGCCGGAACCCTTAAATTGGTGCCGCCTGGTCCGCCTGTACAGGTATGGCGGTACCAAAATACATAACAGACGGTACCAACATTTTGGTGCCGTCTGATCCGTGGACATCAGAAAAGTTCACAGACCCATTTTGTAGGTGTCGGGGAGTTTTCCGAAACCTGAAATTTTGCTTAAAACATGTGACATTAATTACTTCTAGTTAGGAAAAGTCGATACCACATATACAAATATAGTGGAGCATAGACTTTGACCAAGGGCTAACGATTTTCACATAAAAGTGAAAATGGGTAAAATTTGATAACACACTTGTGCTATCCACCTGCATAAACCGGTTAGCATACAACATTGTTTTAAGTCATATTATCATCCTACAAAGTAAAAACAAATAAATTACATCATACAACATTGTTTTTGTCCTTGTACCAAACACTCTCTTAACACCTTCATTTTTCAAAGTACTTGACTAATTTACTTAGTACTCATTGCTAAGTGAGTTATGACATTTCATAAGTTATGCGAGATGTTAGTAACCTATGCAAACGAAGTGATCTAATTCTACAAGCGATGGTAAAATAATTTTCCAACTTAGTGCACAAAATCTAGCAAATAACCTATTGTGCATAAACAAGAAATCGTCAAACAAGTGAATAAATAACATGTCAAGATTGACACTTATATTATGCAAACAAACAAGTGTAAACAACAATTTGAAAAATAAGCAAGCAACATATATGCAAACAACATAAACAAGTGGTCATTTAGCATAGCATAACAAGAAAGACACTTTTCGTCATTTTGCGTTTAAATATGACTATGTATACCAAGCTTGATTAGTTTCCTTTAAACATATTACCAAATTACTTAGTTTCAAAGGAAGTTGTATCAAAGTTCTAAGAATACCAACTTAAATTGCTTGATTCAAAATTTTGAGTTTTTATGTTAAAGCGAAACTCAATATTTTAGACATACTGTAGTATTTGGTCTATTTTACTTATTTAAAGTTAGACTCAGGCCATGAGAGTATTTTTAAATGAAAGTAGACTCAATTCCCTTTAAAATGATAGGTGGCTCGACTCGTACGGACTTACGGTTAATTAGTTATGATTTTTTGAAGTTGCCCAAAAAAACTGCATACTGTACATACGGATTCCACGGAACCAAATAAAGGGATCCGCCCTTTATAAGATTTGGTGCCGTGGTCCTCTGAGAAAGATTCACAAAAACTAGTATTTGACATAGAGAAAACGTGTGCGACTTACTAGATTTCATAGTAAACATATAATACACATATTTAACAATATATCTACTTATGTAACTTATCTTAAACATTTACGGAGGTGATTTTTCAACTAGATTTATAGTTATCCCAAACACTTCTTTAAAATCATATTTCTTCGTAAATTTTCAATGAGCACACAATACAATACTTACTAGTTCTTTCAACAAACTTTTTTTATTTTACTTTTCAAGAAAACCTTCAAGCTTGTATACAAAGTTACATTTAACAACAAAATTTCTAAGTATAACAAGCAAAGCGTTTTTCATATTATTTTTAGCTTCAATGGTAATTTGATACATGGATCGTACTCTATTTTAAAAACCATTTGTTTTGAAAATACGAGCTACGTGGCTCTGGTACCAATTGTGGAAATGTAGAGGGGGGTGAATACGTTACCGTTTAAAAAAACTTTAGATCTTTAGTATCAAATCGCTTATGAAGCTTGTTATAATATGAAAGTACCAATTATTGTTTGTGACTAATATAAAATATGGTAAACCAAGTTGTCACACAATCATGAACATCAAACCACATCACAAACAATAGTATAGTGCAAGTATAAAAGTAAAGAGATAAAGAAAGGAAAATGCAAACCGAACACGAGGATTTATAGTGGTTCGGTCACGGATCTTCTTTCCGCCCTACTCCACTCCCCGAGTACCCAACTCGAGAGTTACTTCACTAAATCAACAAGCTCCCTTCTCGGCGGAGAAAACCTTACAATCGTCGCTTACACTTTTTCCGGTACAAAGCTAAATACCGGGTTCTAGTTCGAGGTAGAACCAACCTAACGTCGCCTATACAATATTTCCGACACTAAGCTAGATGTCGAGTTCTTTTACAAGGGTACAACCACTCCCAATATGTTTTATGGCCCAACATAATAAACCTTGTGTTTTATGGCACAAACACATAAACCATCTAATCTAGTTTGGTGAAAGTGTTGTTATGATGCAATGATGTTTACACTAATGATCCATGACACAAATGTCTAATGGATATGAATAACTACTTCTAAATTAACTTCCATTGATAGGAAGCCTTCATGATGAAGATCACAAGTTCCCTAAACTTCTTGTGATAGATCTTCAACTTGTGGTGAGTGGGGATGGCTAGATCTCCAAGATTTCCTTGGTTGATCAAAGAGTATGCTTACAACAAAGATGAATGTTAGAAGCATTATGATCATGATCATTAGGGTGTTTAATGTGTGTTACTACATTGTTAATGATTGATCTAAATGTATGCAAGAAGGTGGAGAAGATTTGCTTTGAAGTGGTGAAGAAATGGGAAAACAATGGGCTTCTATTTATAGCCAAAAGTGGACAGGAGCGTCCACGGACCACGGACCCCTTAAAAGGGTTCCGTCCTTTATACAATTTGATACCGTGGGTACCTGACATAAAATCTAAAAAATCTTTCTTCAAATCTTTGCAAGATATTACCAAATCTTACTAAGATCACATTTGATTTATTGAGTATCAATCTAACCAAAATATTCAAGTGATCTTCCAAGGATTTCAAAGATGATGCATGACATGATGTAACATGTATTTCCATTTTTAGATTAAAAAGTTTATCAAGGTAAACTTGTAAAATTTATTATGTAACTAGTTAATAAAATGTCTAGTTACCTTTTGTAAAAGAGTGCTTGTCAAAATAAAATATATTTTGTCAAGTGTAAGTAAACTTTAGTATTTGTATGAAATACTTGTGAATGCAAAATGTAAAATGAGGTTCGAAATAGAATGATTAACCTATTAAAATACTTAGTGACTCTAAACGTATTTTAAACATTCTAAATGATTTGTTAATGGGTTTGATCATAATGCCACATAACAAACATGTACGAACCTGTGTTGTAACATACGAGGACTTGAGACATCGAGAGGTGTTGAATGTATGTTGAGACAACGTGTGATTACAAGTAACTTGTACATTTTACGTTATGTATTACAAGTTACATGTTTGTCATCAATCAAAACAAACGAGACTGTATAGATTAAATATCGTAATATTTGCACTAATAGTCCTTATCTGATCCTGACAAAAAAACCGTTCATCAATCCTTGTGATGATTTTCTTTGCATCCCTCATTTGCCTCGAATTCCACCTCTTCTTTGACCCTATGCCTTCATGAATCTCCTTTAACCTATATGCCATCCCATCCCGAACCTTCTTCAAAGTATGATCACAAAACTTGTGAAGCTCATTACATGCCATGAAACAGTTATGGTGAAGTTCACTGCGGTAGACAACGCCAAACTTTGGTTTCGTGAGAATGGTGTACTGAGCCAGGTGGTTGATATCGGGAAGGTCTAGCTGTGGTTTGGTGAGATTAACATGTTTTTGGTATGATTCCACGGCAAGTTGAAGGTCTTCAACACGTTCCTGGATGATGATGCTTCTGATGAATATCAGTGATTGGTGCAAAACCGTCAAGTTTTATCACTCAAGCCTGCCACTTGTGAATGGCCGACCGTAAGAAACTTAAAACAGTTTAAACACCAATGCAATGAAGATCAGGAGAGTATAGTGTTTCCCCAGGTCGTTAAGTCCCAACGAGCTGTGCGAGAATAGTCAAACGTAAAGTGATCGAGAGGATTTGAACGGGAAAGGATAGTGATTGATCTATACCTAAAGAGAAAGCCCATAAACTACAGGGGCTTAAATGCAAATTAAAGGAAATTAAAAAGATAAAAAATATTAAATAAACGCTATCACTAATTTTAAACTGATGTTTTTGATTTTATGTTTTTATAAAACTTAATTTAAAAACTACGTGACGTACAAATGAAAACGTGAAACTTACACAATATAAATCCTAAAAATATGAAAATGATGTTTTTACAAACCTAATGATAAAAGAAAATTTATAGAAAAAGAAAATTATTTTTATAACTATTTAATTAATTATTATTAATTAAAAACTATTTCTAACTATTTAATAATAACCTAAAATACAAGAAATTATGAAATAAAGCTAGAAAAATAAAATTATGATTTGGAAAAATCTAAAATAACAAAATAGAATTTTCAAAACTATTTTTGTATTTTTCTGATTATTTTTCTATTTTCTTGGAATTAAAAACTATTAAAAACTAATTAAATGGCTTAAAAATACAAATTTAACTAAGAAAAATCTAGAAAAATATTTTTTGTCTTTTTATATTTATCTAAACTTAAGAAAAATGAAAAATTATTTTTTTGAGACTTTTCTTAATTTTTTGGATTAAAAGTTAATTAAAAAGTGCTAAAAATTGATTTAAATGCAGAAAAATAGCAAACAAACTTAGAAAAATCTGAAAAATTCAAGATAAGCTTAAAATAATGTACTGAATCTAGGAAAAATGGAAAAACAAGTGCTTGTTTACAAGAAAATGGGACTGCTTTGGAATGTGCTTATGAATAAGTACTTGCAATAAGCCAAATGACACCCAATAAGCACCAACTTAATACAGAAGTTATAAAATGATAAAATTACCAAAATGCAACTAAAAACAACAAGCCATATCCTCTGAATTACAAGATTGATCAGATTTGATGATTTGAGCTTA